>JAODAL010047098.1:0-30260 GCA_025379985.1 Phyllomedusa bahiana | reverse complement strand
GGAAAGGTAAAAAAAATATATTTTTTTTAAACCCTGGACAACCCTTTAAGGTACCATTCATAAGGGACCTACTATGAAGATAAGAATTAGGTTATGTTCACACAGCATTTTGGATCAATTTTTAGATGTGTATTTAGATCCATGTTTCGGATCCTAAACAGACTCAAACACACATCTAACAATGTTCAGTGGGATTTCCATTGCTTTCAATGTAAAACACTCATCAGCGTTCAAACATGTGATCACTGCGTCTTTCTGATGTGTCTTTCGGATCTGTTCAAAGAATTGTCATGTCAATTCTTGATCCATTTGACGCAGCAGGCGCCCTATTTAAAACTATAGGGTGCGTTTCTGCTGCAGCAAAAATGCATCCAAAAACGCACCTGCATTTTGGATGCATTTTTTGGATCGAAAATGTATCCAAAAATGCCATGTGAACATACCCTTACCAATGCTTGCTACAATGGTATACATTTCTGAAGCCTAGTGCAATATTGCCTGGGGAAGTTCCGTCTGTGGCATAGAATGCCTGATGATAGATATATTTCTTGTCTTAATACACTTATTATTTGGTATTATAGTAATAACCTCTTGCTAAATGTCTGCTGGGTTAATCCTTTTTTCCAACAGTTTAAGGAAGGTACATTACTCTCTGCCTACCTCTTGGATTGCATTTGCAATCTGCAACCTACTGTTAAAGAACAGCACAGTTTTAGAGAATGGTTTGAATTTTGCTTTTTGTTGTGGGGGTAAAATAACTGCATCCGTTTTCAAGTCACTGAATTATATTACAGATTGTTCAAGTAGTCTACTTTGAAGTATGCTTGCTAACTTTTGAAAATTGTCATCACCACTATAAATTTTTAAAACTGTGCCCCTTTTTACAACTAATCCCCACTTTTGAAGGCCACGTCTTTGTACAGACCCATCATCAAATACATAAATTATAATTGCTACTTTAATAAAATTATGTTTTATGTCATAGTATTCTAAGACTTATAGCTTTTTTCTTTTTTCTGTTGATGGAGTTGTTTAAGGCTATGTTCACACGGCAATTATTGGGACGTATCTCGCCCCGTATTTCGCGCTGTACTGCGCTAAATACGGGGCGAAATACGCCCCAGTCATTACGGTAATCCACAGTCCTCATAGAGGACTATGGATTACATCACCTCTCCCCGCTCGCACAATAGGTCGCGGGGGGAGATAAGTAATATGTCAATTACCAGCGGCGAATAAGCGCCGCTAGTAATGAATGTCTATGGGGCCGGCGGGCTGCCGGCCCCTCCGCCCCTGCTCCCGAGCACACGGCGTAATTGCGGGCGAAATACGTCCCCACAATTACACCGTGTAAACCAGGCCTAAGGGTTTATTATTTCATGGATAAGTTGGAATTTTCATTGGCAGCATGTTGATTACTTTTTAGTTTATTTTCTGTGATGCTGGATGAACAGAAAATGCAATACTGGCCTGATTTTATTTTTTTTTGTGACATTCACTGCATGTATTAAAAAATATGCTAATTTTATAAACCTGATTGTTGAGGATACAGCGATAACTATTATATGTCTATTATATGTACCTTTTTGTTTTTCTTTATAAAATGAGGTGCATCTATTGAAGGAACAGGAGTTTCACATTTTTGTTTGGTTTTAAATTTTTTAATTTTTTTATGTTCAGACTTTAACTGTTTTTTTTTAACTTTTTTGGACTAGTCTAAACCAATACTTGATTGATGTGATAATACAAGGCAATACACTAGTGTATTGGTATGTTTTATGTTTGGGAAATGCAACTTGTCTCTATTAGCTTAATAGGCTTGTAAGGTGTGGGAGAGCAGGCAGGTACACCTGAATAGCAGATGAGTGTGGATGCTGGTTTTGCTTGGCTCACCGTGGTGGGATTGCTGGGAGGTGTAGTGTATAAGGAAATAACCACAGTGACTCTTCAGCTTGGGGTCAGTACAGGCTTTGCTCTTTGTCTTTCTCTTACCATTTCACAACTAAAGGTCACTTCATAGGTAATACAATCCAAAGTAGCAATACAAGATGGCACCGATCTACACAGTGGTTCCTATTCATTCAATTACAGGTATAGTCACCTCTTAATTCTTTGAAAATAGTGGTGCTCAACTTCTAAAGAGTCAAAAGTATTATCCACCACAAGAGAAGCAAAAAGCGGCACTCACCAATCTACGTATTGCTTTATTGTGTAAAAACCACATCACATCCGGATCACCTACCTTGGCCACTGCAAGCGATGGTGTAAGCCACGCCAGGGAGCGGAATCTAAGTAGGTCCAGTTTTCACCAGAGCCCACAGCAAAGTGGGATGGACTTGCTGCGGCGGATTGCTACCGGGTCGCTACCCCTGACGTGACTTGCTTGTGGTGGCTGCCGAGGTGTGGCGTGGTACAGAATCGTTAGGCAGGCTCGTAGTCGGGGACAGGCGGAAGTCAGGACAGGCGGCAAAGATTCGTGGTCGAGGGACGGAAACAGCAGATACGGTATCCAGAATAACCCACCACACTATATGGAATGCTTCCTCTCACGGCACAGGACACTATCTATTCGGCAAGGTGGTAAGGAAGGGGCAGGACTTAAATCGGGTCAGTGCCCGGTGAAACCAATCACCGGTGCGCTGTCCCTTTAAATCGAGCTGCAGTGCCAGCAGCAGAGGCACGCGCCCGAAGCACAGCAGGAGCATGGTGAGGTAAGTGAAGGGGACTGCGAGCGCGCCCGCAGCCCGAGGGTCGGGCTGCAGCTCTGCTCGCAGCAGGAGACACCGCTGGGGTGCGGGTGTGCCTGCGACCCGACACGGAGGTCGCAGGGACACCCGTGACAGTACCCCCCCCCCCCCCACCTTAGGCCTCCCCCTCTTTCTAGTCTGCAGAAACCTCTTCAGGAGGGTCCGATCCAGGATATTATCCTCCGGCTCCCACGATCAGTCAACCAAGAAAAATCGTCTCCCCCTAACCGTCCTCATGCCCAGGATCTCCTTAACTGTAAAAACATTGGTGGAGTCAGCTACGAGAAATGGGGAAGCCACAGACAGTGAGAACCGATTGAGGATGACCGGCTTCAGCAGGGAGATGTGGAAGGAGTTCGGGATGCGCATAGTGGGGGGAGCTGGAGTTTGTAGGCCACCGGCTTGGTGCGCCTCAGGACTTCAAAGGGACCTAGAAACCGGGGACCAAGCTTATAGCTAGGGATTTTGAGGCGGACATACCGGGAAGACAACCCTACCTCATCCCCCGGGGCAAAGGACAGAGGGGGTCTTCGTATTGTGTCTGCCTGAACCTTCATGCGGGCAGAGGCCTGAAGTAGCGATTGGCGTGTCTTGTTCCATATGATAGATAAATCGTGGACGAGACTGTCTACCGCAGGCACATCAGAGGGGGCGGAGGGCAGCGGACGGGGCGGGCGGGGGTGCCGGCCGAAAACCACGAAAAAAGGGGATGCCCCGGCAGAATCAGACTCCAGAGAATCGTATGAAAATTCGGCCCATGGCAACAAACTGGACCAATCATCGTGACGAGCAGACACGTAATGGCGGAGATAGGTACCCAGGACCTGATTCACCCTCTCCACTTGGGCATTAGATTGTGGGTGGTATGCAGAGGAAAGCCCGTTTGCTTGCAATTGCGCCGGGGCCCCGCCAAAACCTAAAGATAAACTGGATCCTCGGCCCGGCATTTTTTTGGGGAAGCCATGCACCCGGAAAAATAGTTGAAAAAGGATTGGCGGCGGGGAGCGGAGGGAGGCGGGCAGGGGAAAAAGTGTCCCTTCTGGATAATTATACGTGCCACCAATACCGTTTTACTGCGAAGAGGGGGTCGGTGATAAAGTCCATAGCGATGTGCATCCAGGGGCTGTGGGAAAATGGCAAGGTTGCAGAGGCCCGCCGGCTTGGTCGAGGAGATTTTTTTGCGAGCCAAGTGGCACAAGCTTCCAAAATTTTCACGTTTTTGGGCCCAAACTCACCCACAGTAAAAACGGCAATAAAAAAGCGATTTCGAACCCCAGGTTTCCCGGGCTATGCGGAAGAAGGGGCCCAGTTCAGCCCCCCCTTTCTTCCCGGGGGCGGGTGCCATACTTGCCCGGGGGTCGTTGGGGGTTTACGGGACCGGGGATTTGAAAATTCGGGGGTACAATGTCCGAGGAGGGGCCTCTTTTTCCCACTAACATCTGAGGAGGGAAAGGGGCGTCGGCTTTGATTTTTTTTCCGCCTTTTCGGAATGAATAACAAAATTAAACGAGAAAAAGAAACAGCAAACCCCCTGGTTTGGGCTGGGTTCAGACTTGCGCGTTTGGGGGTAGGGAGATTTTTTATCGGTGAAAATTTTACGGGATGCCGACCCCCTCCGGAGTGGCGCCTTTCCCCAAAAGCAAGTTAAGGGGCAGAAGACCCCGGTCCCCATGGTGTAATTCCCCCACCCGAGAAGGTCTTGGAAAAAACCCACAGGTTCGAGTCTTCCCTTGGGCCCCCTTTTTTTTTGGGGGAAAACCCTCTCCACCCCCCACGACGAGGCATCAAACCTCCAGAAAGAAGGGGTTCTTTTATCGGCCGGGATAAAAGGGGTGCCGGGAAAGGGGCTTTAATTGAAAAGGCTTCTTCGGCGACTGAGGGCCACAATTTCGGTTGGGCATGTTCTTGGTAAGGGCCCCTTCGGTACCAACAAAGTCGGAAATGGGGGATGAACTGTGCAATAGTTTGGGATTCCCAAAAAAACGTTGTATGGCCGGACCCAAAGGGGTGGCCACTGTAGGACGGAGGGGGTTTAGTGGGGGCCATCTGAGACCTTGTCCGAGATTATTATCCGGAGGAACGGGAGGCTGGTCCCGTGGGAAATTTGGGCCTTTTCCGTTTGGCAAAGAGTGATTCTCACCCGGCGTTTCAAAGGGCTTGGCGAACATGCGACTGGTGGCCCCCAGATTTGGGGGAAAAAAAACAGAAGTCATCCAGGGTTAAAACTTTGCGTCTACAAGAGATCCTGAAAGTGTCATTAAAAACTCCTAGAAACTGCTGGAGGTTATAATGAAAAAGGGATGCCAGGGAATCGATTTCCCATTGGAGTATTCCACTCGTCACCTTCTGGTCCGAAAGAGGTTGAAGCCCCTCGCAGTCCAAATGGGGAAATACTTTAGTCCCCCCGGGGCGTCAAGAGTTCGGTAAGCTGTGCAATGGGTACGGTTTTCTAATGTTGATCTTGTTGTAGACCGCAGTAGTCGATGCAGGGCGCAAGGGACCCTCATCTTCTCAAAAGAAGAAAACCGGCACCCGCGGAGAATGGAGATTTACGAAAGAAGCCTTTCTGTAGGTTTCATAATGTAGACTGATATCACGAGGTTCTCGGGTCATGGAGAGGGGTAGAACCTACCCGGGGGGACTAGTCCAGGTTAGGTCAATAGGGACATAGTTGGGCACGATGTGGAGGAGAGACTTCGCTTTTTGCTTGCTTCTCAGAGAAGACATCTTGAAAGTCTTTGATATGGTTTGCAGGGCGGTGCGGCTTGAGAGAAGGTGTGAAGGTATAGGGCGCACCCGGCGAGGTGCAGATAGAAGGGATGGTGTCTTGACCAAGGCAAAACTTCGCCGTCTTCATGTCAAGATTAGGGGATGGCGTTGCATGCTGGGAGCCAGGGTGGAACGAGCGAGAAAGGGGCAACACGAAGAATGCCATCCTTTTTTGTGCAAGACCACCTTCTCGTAGGAACCACCGGTTCCAGTCGGAAAGAGTATAGAGTGCTTGAGTAGTACACATGACGGACGAGAAGGACAAGGGTTGGTTAAGCGGACACGAGAGTGGAATCTTTGGGGCACAAAAAAATCCCCCAAGAGTGCATCCGAAAAAATTTCAAGTCTGATAAGAATCAGGGAAGGAGCATTGCAAAGGAGATTCCGGAATTGGTTGCGATACAGGAACGGGGAGCATTAGCCGTGGAGAGGGATTTGTCAATAGGGGAGCCTCTCCCTTGAAGCTAGTCGCGCGTTTCCAGGACGTGGATGAGCGGAAACTGCGGAAAGTTTAGGGCTGCAAGTAGGAGAACAGTTTCTTCCATGCTTGTGAGTCAGTTTTGCGGAGTCACTGTGGGCTTGTCACTTGAATGGCATCTTCAGGGCTGGTGCGATGAGGAAGCAGTGGAGCGAAGAAACACGGAGATGACGGGGTAAAACGACGGTTCGGACGGTTCATGTCTTGATGGAGTCCTCCCGTCTTGAGACAAAGGATTCAATAAATACGGGGTCGCGATAGTGAGCTCGTTAGTGAGACGGAGCTGTTCTGGGGAGAGAGCGTCTAAGTTGGCTGGAGGAGGCCCTTCTTAAACATGGCAACAACGTGATCGTTCCAAGCAGCTCCGAAGCTAGTGTGCGAATGCACGGCGTAGTCAACCTACAGAGTGAGTTCCTTGCTGCAGATTCAGCAATGCGGTTCGGCCGACAAAGGGGAGGCAGGTTTCGAAGACAAGCGGAACTCGAAGGATTGATGCAGATCTGCTGTGAAGGAAGTCCTGGTCAGAGTAGCAGTCGCCAGGCAGGGCTTTTGGAAGAGGAGGATGATCACGAAGGAATTGGACTTTCTGACGGAATTGTCGGCCATTTAAGTTCCTCAGTGGAGGGAAGCATGGCGTGAAGAAGCCCCTGCGGCCATAGGGTTCCTACACTTGTCGTAGGCATGGGTCAAACCGGAGTTTAGGAATCAGGAGCGGCTGGCACAGGAGGAGCCGGATCCGGTGCCGGCTGAGCTGTGATGTGACGAGGGCTGTGCATATTCGAAAATTGGTTAAGTGCTGGCTTGATGAGCGATTGTTTGATGTTGGGCATGATGGGGGTGATGTCAGTAGGACGCTGGTGAGGACCTTGGGGGATCATGACGCATCGAATGTATGATCATTGGAAGGGATCTCTGGACCACTGCAAGCGATGTATTAGACAGGGGAGCGGATCTAAGTAGGTCCGTTTATCACAGAGCCGCCGCTAAAGGGGATGGACTTGCTGTGGGGATTGTACAGGTCGGACCTGACGTGATTGCTTGCGGTGGCTGCGAGGTGATGGGCGTAGTACTGAATGTTAGGCCGGTCATAGTAGGGACAGGTGGAAGGTCGGACAGGCGGAAAGATTCGTGGTTGTTGGGGAGGCAGAAGGTTGGTCATGAATACACAGGACATATCTGGAAACTTCTTAAGGCAGGGCATATGATTCGGCAGCGTGGTAAGGAAGGGGAGGACTTATATTGGGATCAGCGCCGTGAAAATCTCAATCACCGGCGCTGTTCTTTTAAATTGTGCTGCAGTGCCACGGGTGCCCGTTTGGGGGCGAGGGGCATCGGCCAGCTGCAGAGGCAAGCGCCAAGGACAGCCAGAGGTGGCGGGTAAGTGAAGGGGGACTGCGCTCCGCAGCCTGAGGGGTTGGGGAGGCCATTTCGACGACCGGATGTTGCAGCGGACCACTGTGACATTAGCTGCTGTATGGGATAAGTGTTTTTCCCAGTGAGAAAATGTCAAAAAAATTAGTGATAGTGGGTAAGACATCAGGAACATCTGTGATATCAAATCTGTGACATTTACTTACATGTGTGAGTAAAGCTAAAGCAGTGCAGAGACTGTTAGGGTATGTTCACACTGCGTTTTTTGACGCTTATTTTGAAGCATATTGTTTGCCGAAATAGGCCCAAAAATAAGCTTCAAACAATGTTCAATTACATCTTTCATTAATTCCAATGCAATCACGGTATGATCACGAATGTGGATTTTACAAACGTATTTGCAGTGAGATGATTTTACTCACGTAAATGTAAGTGCCTTGTCAATTCTGAGGTGGGAATTGGATTCTACGATGCCAGATAACTCAAAAATAACACTACACTTGATCGTGGAGTGTTGAGAATGGTTGTGCAAATATCATTCCAGAATTAGCGGGGACTTTGTACATGCAGAGAAGTACTGGCATGTTGTGAATGATGCCTGAACCTCCCGTGTGTTCTTTGTTGTCCCCACCTGTGTGAAATTAAAGTTAGGTTAGGGTTGGGGTAGGGTACTATATTTACTTCGGCGTGATGCTAGTTGTATTTGTGTATTATTATTTACTATATATTATATATATTTTTATAATATATATATATATATATATATATATATTCATGCTATACAATATGGTATATATGTATATACAAACAGTACCTCAGAGTACATTGAAAATATTGTACTTTCTCTTTTCATGTGACAACACGGAAGATATCACTTAGTTACAATGTAAAGTCGTCGTGTACAGCTTTTATAAAAGTGTAAATTTGGTTGTGAAATCAAAATAACTTGCACACAGCTTCAATGTCTAAATGCTGGCAACAAAGTCGAAAACCGTCTACGTGAAAATTGTCCAAATTGCATATATTCTCGAGACGGTGTCAGGTGGCTCATTTAGGTATGCAAGGTCCTCAGGTGTGGAATTGGGGGAAGTGGTGTTAATTTGGTGTTATGATTTTAACTCTTCATATGGGTATGGAAGATCATGGACTCATGGCTGAACTGTCGGAAGATCTGAAAAAGAATTGTTGTCTCTGTAAGATGGCTTAGGCTATAAGAGATTGCAAACATGGAAAACTAGGTGCGCTGATGGCAAGACCACAGCGATGTATAAGAAAATTCAACTCAAAGGCCTCGTATGGTAGACCAAAGAAGTTGAGTGCTGTGTATCTGGTATCTCAGAGTAAGTGCTGCCAGCATTGCTGCATTTGTTAAAAGGATGGAAGGGTCAGCCTGTCAGTGCTCAGGACATAACAACACTGATCCAATTGGTATGCATGGACTTTCATCCAGAAGGAGAGAGTTTTAACGATGATGCAAAGAAAAGCCCCTAACCCAGTTTGTGAGAGTAGGCTAGGACTAAGAATGGATTATGATCCAGTTCTGTGGTCAGATGAATAAGATAAACTGAATTGGTTCAGATGGTGTCAAAATGAGAGTGTATAGAAGAAAAAAGTTGAGGATGCATAGTCAGGGTGTATGTTGAGTTAATGCATGGTGGTGGGAGTCGCATGGTTTTGGGTTGCATGATGTGACTGTGGGGTGCTTAAGTAATTGGAGGGAATCATAATGCCAAAATGTTACTGGTGATTCTGAAGCAGGAGGATACTCAATTTGGGCACAGGGCAGAATTAATATGATACGGACCGAAACACTCAAACATAACCACTGCCCCCTCCTAAAGCAAAAGAGGGTAAAGGTGCTGGACTGGCCAAGCATATCTTCAGACTTGATCCTTATTGGGGGGCACTGTGGGGATTTCATACGAATGTGGAGGAGACAAGGTTTTAACATGCACTGCTCTGTGGTGTATGGAGGAGTGAAGAGATTCAGGGCTGCATGCCTGTAAAGCTTAGTGAGCTCCTGCCCAAGAGAGTTCAGGCGAGTGGAAAAAACAAAATTGTGGATATTTGGGCTCAATATGTCCATTTTTTCTTAGTAGGTACTCGTCTTTTTTGTTGCCAATGGTTAATAGTGATGGATGTGGGTGCGGATGAGTTTTTTGAGGTGGATCGCACCAAATTTAGCTGTGTTGTACTCAAGCTGTAATGATTTTTAATATGATCAGTATATATTTTGAAGAGGATTTTAAAGAGGAAAATTACTCTTCAAAAATTGCCTTGTGAAACATACCTTGGAGTTGTATTTGCTGGGAAATGGGGCCCTTAACATGTCAGTGACTGAGCAAAAGTAAGCCCTTGATGTCAGGACCTAAGTCTAAAACGGAGCGTGACCCTTGCTTCAGAGAACAGAAACTGAACCTGGTTAGAGACTAGTCAGTAGAAGCACTAGAGGTCTTTTCGTGCACATAAGTTGTTACTAATCCATCTTTTGACTCTTAAATGGATAGGGCAGCAATGGATTTTTTTTTTTTACTTACTGTAGTCTACAGCACATAATACATTTAAGATATAGTGAAAGAAGCAATATGTGTAGTATGATCAGAAAACACAGATGACTGAATATTTTGCTTCCTTAGTGATCTTAAAAGGGTGATTATCTTAACCTCTTACCGACAATTGATGTATGTCATCATGCCGGTGAGAATGTATGGAACAGGTCATTTGTGTTCATGCCATACCAGGGGTGCAATTGCAAATTAAAAGTGAAACGTGTAACATCAGGCTTGTTGTTTTAACCTAGATGTTGCAGCCACAGCGGCTTCTAGATTACTTGCAAAGCATTGGTCTCCTCGATTTCCTTAGCCCTCCCCAACGGAAGGCAGGCTTTAAGGGTGGAAACCGTTGTATTGCAGATGAATAGAAGGAAAGAGGCTTTCAACGTTGATGTTGGTGCAATGTTGTTAACTTTGCATTGTCTATATAATGCAGAACGATGTACAAGCAATTGTGCCTCCCACTGGTCAAATACTTATAGGGGACTACCAATTTGAAGTGTCAAAAATAGGAAAAAAAGTTTTTTTTAACTAATGAATATGAGTATGTATTGTGACGCTTATTGCTGCAGGTAGTTAGAGTAATTACAGTAACACTAGAGTTACAGTGCAGGGAGGCCACCACCATCTTGGCTGTTCAAACTCTAGACACTTTGGCAAAAGGATGGATCAAGCATCTGTATCATGGTAATTTGTGTGTGCATGTTCTAATTGCAGATCGGTGGACCACAAGGAAAATCTGGGACCCGATCATTAAACTTTTGCCGCTGCGAAGCTTGTTGAAGAGTTCTAATCACAGTATGTTTTCATTCGGCCCATGTAGGAAGGTGGGTGTAAAATGTTATATAGGTTACAAAAAATGATTGTTTATGCATTAGCTGTATAATTATAGACGCCCCTATTGGTGAAAGCGTCCTACTGGGAATCAAGTTAAAGTAAAAAAAAATTATAAGGTGTAATAAAATCTATTAAAAGTTAAATACCTTTTCGTATTTTGCAAATAAAAAAAATTATAAAAAATTGCAATATTTGGTATGGAGCATGTGAAAAGTACATTTATTAAAAGTATTACATCAATTTTCTACACTGAAACCCTAGAAGAAAAAATTCCAAAGCAAAAATTACGTTTTTTTTGGGTCATTTCACGTCCTTTAAAAATTGAATAAATTTGATCAAAAAGGTCTCATGCATTTAAAAAAATGTGCTACTTATGTTGAGTGTTAGTACAAAAAAATTATTGTTGAGAAAATAGAGTGCACGCAAATTTCCAAAAATAGGAACTGTTTGGATTTTTTTACTGTACTACACTAACAGAATCCATCACTGTTTGGTGTTGTCGGATGTCATATTTTATTGTATAGAATTAGATCAATACATCATTTTTTACCGAAGCTTGAAATGCTGTTAAAAACCAAAAACTCTCGAAACATGGCGTAAGTAAGGGGCGTTGATTGGGTCCCAAAACTTTGGGGCCGGTTTCTATGATCATTTTGCTCAGTAGCGGCTTGGTTCACACCGCTTTTTTTACGCTATTTTGTGAAATGTTGGGAATGTGGTTTTACAGAGGAAAAAAATGTTTGTCCCTGTAGTAATTTTCTTGCAATTCACATAGATCGTGATCCATCACTCGGCAGTAATGTAATGAAAATCAGAGCTACAAATTAGATTTTACCTCGTATATGACAGTCACCTAATAATTACCTAAACATGGAGCAAATTATTGACAAAATCATTGTTACTAAAAAAAAAAAAAATACAATATTCAGACCAATTTATTATTACTTAAGATCAATTAATACTGCAGACCGATGACAAATGGACCCACACATGTGATATAGTTGTTAATAGTTGAAGACCATAACATTCAAAGCTTACAGTGACAGATAGTGGTAGATACTAGTTTATGTAGACGCTGTTGCAGAAATATAAGTGATTTTCGATTAATTTACATTTAGTGACTCCAGGAGTGTCTTTTTGATGGAGTTGTCCTTTTCTTCTTTTCTCATGGGCAGGGATGCCTTGAGTTCTTCTTCGGCCACACCTCTTTTGTAGATTTTAAAAAACATACATCTTAGTCATTATGTTCAGCATTCTCTACCAATTCTTCGTGTACAAACTCCATTATAGCATTATTATAATAAATGTTATGGGCTCATGTGTGCACCAAGTTTTAGGATTGTTTTGTATACAAAAAAAGAAATATTATAGGGAAGTAGTTTAATTCCTGCCGAAAGTATGTAAAATACACCCCAAATTAGGAGGCAGTCTTAATTAGGTAGAAGTATAGCGCCCTTAATAGGTAAACTTTATGGTTCCAATAGGTAGTTATCTCGGTCCCCTATTAAGTAGATGGGTAGTTATATAGGCCTGCCAAATAAGTAGAAATATAGATCACTATTACAAAGTTATATAGGCCCCCTGTAGGTAAATATTTGTCCCTGCTAGCTAGGTGGTTGCAGAGGTAGCAGTTAGACAATGCCCTGCAGCAGGTTACTACATTTGTAGGCAGGTATTGCTCCAGTAGGCCAGGTAATTTCCTGTAGTCAGTAGTCGACCCCTGTACACAGGTAATTGCATTGTCGGCAGGTAATTTGCCCTAGTAGTTCAAGTAGTAGCCTGACATAGGTAGTTGCCCTTTAGAGGTTCGTGCCCCTTAGCCAGGTTGTTGACCCTGTAAGCAGGTTATTGTCCATTTAGAGATTGTTGACCCCTGCAGCCAGGTTATTGCCGCCTGTAGATAGGTTGTTGCCCACTTTAGCTAGGCTGTTGTCCTTTGCAGCCAGGTTGATGTCGCTATATTTTTCCAGGTTTGTTGCCTTTTTAGTCGGTTACTCGCCCCCTTTAGTCAGGGGGCCTGTTGCCATTTATCTGGTTTCTGTCCACTGTGGCATATTTTCTGCACTTTTGCAATCCACTGTCCTTTGTCATGTTTTGCCCTTTTAAGCAGATTGTTGCCCCTGTAGCCAGATTGTTGCCCTGTAGAAGATTGTTGCCCCTGTAGCGGTTATGTCCCTTTTAGCAGGTTGTTGCCCTTTACGCCAGGTTATTACCCCCTTTAGCCAGATAGTTGCCTTTAGCCAGGATATTGCTCGCTTACGGTTACTGCCCTTTAGCAGGTATTGCCTCTTTAGCCAGGTTATTGTACCTTTAGGCAGGTTATAGCCCCTTTTAGCAGATTTTGACCTTTAGCAGGTTATGCCCCCTTTAGGAGATTGTTGGCCCTTTTAGCAGGTTACTGCCCTGTAGCCGATATTGCCCTTTAAGCCAGGTTATGCCTTTAGCAGTTTATTGTCCTGTAGCCTGGCTATTGTCCCTTGTAGCCAGTTATTGCCCTTCAGCAGGTTGTGCCCTTTAGCGGTTATTTGCCCCTGTTAGCCAGGGTTATTACCCACTTACAATACCATGGTCAGCACGTTACGTCTTGAGCTGGTGAACGATTAAGTGGCGTGACTTCATCCACGCTGCTTACATGTCACAAGGTCGGGTCTCTGGGTCGACAGGAGGCTGTGTCGCAGGACGGACAGCATCGCAGTGGGTGTGAGGAAAAAGTGTGCATTCCACACACTGCGACGCTGATCTGTATGCGAAGATCTCTTTCTATTGAGCAGCACTAGGAAGGATGGCACTCCAGCTCCATGACAGGTGGCCTGTAGCGCCAGGTTCAGGTCACAGGCAGTTTTATTGGGGCTTGTGCCCGATAAAATGTTAGAGTGCTACCTGGGTGCAAGTATTTTTTTTTTTTCACATTTTGTCCCACTTAGAATTTTTTACGGTTTCCTAGTATATTCTATGGTAATAGGATACACAATTTTAAGAGGGTGCTGTCAATCTTTGAGGAGTGGTATGAAAATGAGCTGTGCAAACTTTAAATAAGTCATCTAGTAGATAGGTCTGCAATGTATGGTGTGGTGGGGGGAGTGACATGCGGGACCTATCCACTTCAGAGAAGCTCATGAGAGTAACAGGACTCTAAACTACAAAACACTTTTCAAATCGCTTCATTAGGAAAGATCTATGAAGTTCCCCTGTTATTCAGTTTTTTAAAAAGACTGGCCCTGTTAAGACAGCTTGTGGGTCACTCACTGTGGTGACAGCTGTGTGTATTTGACTGGGAGAGTTCCACTGTGCAAGAGGGAGCCTGGTAAAGGTGCGTTCCATTAAAGGAAAATACAGGCGGTTTGTGGCCGGTATTTGTTTTATTTTTTCTTCACATCTGTTTGCGGCCGTTTTTGCGATAATTGGAGCTGAGAAAAGCCTCCCCCTTTCACATTGGTTGTGAAGGCAATGTTTTGTGGCGAAGCGGGCGGAAAAGCCGCCGGACTTGAGAACCGTGCAGTTGGGGTGATTCCTGCACGGGTTTTCCATAGGTGCATGATTGTGTTTTATTTCGGACGGTTTTTTGGCGGTCTGAAAAACTGAAACCGGCATGAAAAAACGGCGAAATCCTCGCTGCGTTGGGATTGCATGCACAACCAGCAGCAAGTTGTAGAACATGGATACTGTGTGATATGGAGGAGTGAAGATCAGTAACCTAGGCACAGTATCTCATCAGTGTGCAGTGCACTGAGTGTATGTAGTGAGACGACTGCGGCTTCTTGTATAAGAGCTCCCCATGCAGATGGTATCTTCCACAGCCTTGGAACTCCTGACTTGCAAAGTGAATGTAATACCCTCTGATTTGCTAATGACCTGTTAGGGAAAAGAATTTCATCTACTATCATTGTTTGTGTGTATGTGTGGAGGTGATGGGTGCTCTTGTAGCAATGACTGCTTCTAGGTCTTCTTTTCAGAGGAGGCTGAAATTCTCTAAGCTTCGAAGATAATCGCACAGGGTCTTATTTTCGGGGATGTCTTACTTTCGGGGAAACACAGTATATGCAATAACCGTTATAAAATGTTATAAAATAAAGGGAAAATCAGAAAAATCTAAATATACAACGTAGAGATCTTCTTAAGTCCTTTGGGCCGAGGAAGGAATTGTGAAAAAGCTTCAGAGATGGTGAACTCATGTTTTTTTTGCGTGATATTCTTATTGATCAAAATTGTTCCAGATTTCAGATGCTGCAATCAGTTATATAGGGTAATTGTTGTCCCGACTAGATGTTAGTTGGATTGCGCGGAAGGGCCGGGATACCTAATTTGTCGTATCATTATGCTATACATATTGTATATCAATGTTCTAGTGGCATGAAAGAGTTGTCACTTGATGTGGAGAGCTGCTATGGTGGTAGGAATTCGTAGATGTCCTGAGGAGTATTATGTCCCTTTGGCTTCATACAAAACGGATGTAAATGGGTCCTGATAGTCTATGTGCAGTGGTATGTCCGATGCAGTTGTATGAAATGTTAGCTATAAATCAGTAAAGGTGAGAAATCAGCTGCCTGCCATAGAAAGTCAGAGCCATTGGTGGTGTCAAAAACGGACCAGCTGTTCATGGAATTTTCTGGATGTAATTCAGTGAACCATAAATTGTGTCTTCTGGTGATAGAAACTTAATTATTATTCGCTTTGGAGTTTATAGATTCTGCAGATTCAGATATAAAGTTGCTTAGGGGATTAGGACTTTCATAATTATATTTTTAGAGGGAAACTGTTGCTATTAACTTCCTCTATTTACTTTGATTTAATTGTTTTATTATCTACTTGCACGCAATGTCAGGCAGTGAGCTTCTCAGGTTTATTATTTTGCAGGAATACATAGGATGTCACATATAACAGGGATAGAGGTCATGTAGCTGTAGAACTGGGGGTAATTAGAGAAGCTGGGCCCATAGCGACTTTTAGATGGGCTACCCTCCCCCCCCTTGCCCATCCCTGATCATGAACCTTTAAGGTCATGTGTTAATAATACATGGGGCAAATACCTCCCATTAAGTAACTATCATGTGTTACCACAAATATATACCAAGACCAATATTACAATAAAACCTAGTTGTACATAGGAACTGATTATACGCTCAGGAAATATGACCACAGTTCCTGAATAATAACCTAACTATTACTGTAGTACACATTGACGATAATACCGCAATATAGTGACATATTGTGGTTTACCAGTGTACACAGGCTCTTCAGACTGTATATATCACCATCGCAGTGACAGATAGTGGTAGTTACCTGATATCAGGTGCTTTGCCAATAGTTTACTTACCTCTTTGTAGGGCACCTCAAGTGGCGTCTTGTTTGAGGAAGTTGTTTCACTTCCCTTTTCTTCTCTATTCGGTCTGCTCATGATGAACTTGCCTCATCCACATCGTCCTGTAGAAATTTACAAAACAAACACGCGGATCTCTACTAATTTTTACACTCCTCCTGGTAATTATGGGGACCCCAGTCGATATGTAGTGGTTGAACGGGGGCCGGGGCCCGGGCGGTGCGTGGCACCCACGGGCAGTAACAGGGGGCAGTTTGGCTTGGGGGAGGAGACGTAGGGCAGTTTCGGGGCCCCGGGGTGTTTTTATATTGTTTTTTTTATAGCTTGTTTACTTTTTATTTTATAGCTTAGGGTTCCATGTAGATTTAGATTGGGGGGCCCCTCCCCTGTTATGCTTAGGCCACCTTGATTTGTAGAATAGGGGCACTTGTAGATTAGCGGCCCCTTACCCTTCCTTATAGGCAGATATAGTCCTGTGTTTAGATTAGGTTGATATTAGGGCCCTCTTCCTTTTAGGCCAGAATAGTTTTGCATCCCTGTAGGCAAATGTTTCCAGTCATTTAGAGCCCTGTGGATAGTTTCTCCCCCTAGTTATTAGGGCCCCCAGTAGGCATATTCACAGTTAATAGGGTAGACGGTATAAGTGAGGTTGTGAATAGTAACTTCTACCCCCCAGTAATAGAGCCACCTGTAGGTATAGTTTCTCCCCAGGTTAATAGGGGCACCTGGTAGGTATCGTTCCCCCCAAGTAATAGTGGGCACCTGTAGGTATAGTCTTCCACCCCCAGTAATAATGACCCTGTAGGTTATAGTGTCCCCCAGTAATAAATGCCCCTGTAGGTATTTGTATCACCCCCAGTAATGTGCACCTCCTGTAAGGTATAGTTCCCCCCAGTATAGTGCCCCATGTTAGGTATAGTTTCCCCCCCCCCCAGTAATAGGGCCCCCTGTAGGTATAGTTCCCTCCAGTATAGTGACCCTGTAGGTATGTTCACCCCCAAAAGGTTTTTAAATTAGGGCTCCTGAAGGTATACCCTACAAAAGTAATAGGGCCCTTGTAGGTATAGCCCCTCTCCTGTCAGGGTTAATAGGGCCCCCTTGTAGGTATAGTCCAACCCCCAGTAAATAGGGCCTTGTAGGTATAGTCTCCCCAGATTAGGCGCACCTTGTAGGTATATACACCCAGTAATAAGCCCCCGAAGCTTATTACTTACTGGCCGACGCTCCCCGGCCAAGGCATGCAGCTGTAGGGGCTTGGGGTGCGGATCAGAATGTGGCAGTCGGCAATGACGTCACTTCCGTCGCGCCGCTAGCTGAGAGATGTACGGCAGGTGCGGGAGCGCAGGCTTCCTGCGGTTCATTCTTATTTGTATGGGTCCAACGGTCGTGCATACAATTAAGAGAGGGCCTCTGTGAATGCAAGGGGGCGGGCCTGCCGGCGGCGGCGCACCGGCTTCACAGGACCCAGTCCGCAGTCTGTACGGAGCGGCATCTCCGGGGTGTAGCTGAGGTGATAGCAGCTGGCGGGCCCCCCCATGCACGGGGCCCGATAATGCTACATGTTACCCTTGTAGTTAAGCCCTGGCTGTTGTAGGCTTGGTTTATCATTCAGTGGTCGGTCTGGGAGTACCTAGGGCCCACCAGAGGAATTAAGCTTGGGGCCCCACCATCAACTATAATGAAATAATGGCAAGGCATTCAAGTTTGGTAGCAAAAACTTATATCTAATGGCGAACTGTATAAATCAAAAGGTTTATTAATCAATAAATTTAATAAATGGGGATATGCAGGGAAGCTAGTTACTTACTCTATCGCCGGGTGTAGAATATAAACCAAATCATGCTGAGTCTTGAAGGTGTAGGGGGTGAGAGGGAGGGGGTGAGTAAGGAGAGGGATAAGGGAGCATGCTCAAAACTTAATCAAATATATAAACAGTAAACAGTGGATTTAATACAGGGCAAGACACTGCCTCATAGATCTTCACTTTTTCTGTTTAAAAGTCTTTCATGTTCCTGTATCCGATAAGATCGTGTTTCAGCAAGCAGGCTTCAGTCTTGATCTCTGGTCGTTTTCTAGTGGATACTAGGCTACTAAGGGGGATGAGAAATGCTGTAGATTCAGAGGTCACTTTTTGTAATATCATAAATTAGAAAAGTGATTAATTACCATTTGGAGGTTCCACGTCAAAAATTAATCGGTGGCAAAACCCTTTTACGTAAATACAATACTGGCAAAATAACTGGGAAAAAATGGAAAAATAAAAATGGATAACTACTCCCTTAAGGAATAAAGGAATACTATCTCAAGGGCACGGAGTATAGGAACCCACTGTTTTTACAAAATTTTTAGTGTAAGGCAGTGAAATGAAAAAATTTTAACTTTTTTAACAATTGCAACTTTAGTGAGAATGTTTCAATTTTACAAGGAATTCTAAAAACAAGACCCAATTTTTGTAAACAATTTTTCTCGTTAGCAATAACCCTATATGTGGGTGTAATGAAGTTTGGGTTGCATGGAGGAATAAAAAGGAAGGGCTTATTTGGCCCCTAAGTAGATAAGGTGAAACCTTTCAGAAGTCACCCCATTTGGATTCAATCCAACCCCCTATGGACTTAACTAGATGGTGTTCTGGCATTTTGGTTGGCACAGGTGTTCTGTAGTTTAGCATTTGATCATGAAAATGGGGGGAAAAACAATGTTCACATGTTTTTTCGGGCTTTCATTCTTACAAGCGTTCACTTTGTGGGCTAATAGGACAGAATAACTTTACTACGTGGTCAGTGCAATTATATAGTTTTTTATTGTTTATTACTTTTACACAATAGAAATGCATTTATAAAAAATGTGGGCGTGTTTTATTTTTATCAGCGCTCACCGTGCAGTATACATGACAAGTTAGATTTACTCGGTGGGTCTATACGATTATGATGATACCCAATTTATATAGTTTTTTGGTGTAAAATAATATTTATGCATTGCTATCTTCTGATAGCCATACCTTTTTTATTTTTCCACATACAGAGCTGAGTAAGGGCTTTTTTGGGGATGAACTGTTGTTTTCATGGATACCAGTTTGGCATTTATATGACCTTTTGATTACTTTTATTCCATTTTATGTGCTGCGGGATGAACCAAAATCAGAATTTTGTGACTATTTCTTGAGGGTTTATATGCGGCAATACCAAATATGTATACCTTATTTTTTGGGGGTGAGTGGCATTTGTGTGTTTGAGTTTTAAATTTTCTTTTCTTTTTCACATTTATTTGTCAGTTGCCAATAGGACATATAGCTACGTCCAATGATGAGAAGTCTTACAAAAACCATAAGTTTTTAATTTTTCCCATCAACATTGCTTTATTAGGCCCTGTTTTTTGAGGGAGCAGATCTATTTTTTAAGCACAGAATTTCATTTAACATATGATGTATTTCCAAAAACATATAAAAATTATTTGTTGGGTGGATGGAAAAAAATTAAATTTTCACATTTAAGGCTATGTCTACCCTGCAGTGGCCAAAAAACGACCTGAAAACGACTTGCTAAAAACATTCATGAAGCTGAGTTTTCTGTCCACTGCCTGTCAAAAGCAGCGGAAAAAACGGCCGTTTTTGCCACGATTTGCGTTTTTGGCGCGCTGTTTACAAGCTTGTTTTGCTTGTCTTTAAGCCTGTTTTTTAATGTATGCATAAATTAAGCCATTGGATGTAACTCCGCCTTACAAAAGGGTAAATAAAGCACATTATTGCATTTATATGTAATCTTGTAGTCGTTTTACGGATTTTGGCGCTAATAAAGTTATTTTGCGTTTGTCGCCAAAAATCTGGGTTTTTTTTTACGGATTTTGGCCTTATAGTCCATTTTTTACGGATTTTGGCGCTAATAGTTATCTCACTTTTGACGCTAAAAATACGTTTCTTTACGTCTTTTGGCACCAGAAACGTTTTTTTTTTTACGGATTTTGGCTCTAAAATCCTTTTCTTACATATTTTGGTGCTAATGAAGTTCTCTTGCTTCGGATGCCTAAAATACGTTTATTTACAGTTTTTGGCGCAAGAAACCATTTTTTTATAATGGATTTTGGCGCTAATAAAGTTAAGAAAAGGATTTCAGCATCAAAATCCGTAAATAAACGGATTCTGGCGCCAAAATCCGTAAAAAAAAGTATTTTTGGCTTCAGAAGCTAGATAACTTTATTAGCGCCAAAATATGTTAAGAAAAGGATTTTAACACTAAAATCCGTTAAAAAAAACCTTATTCTGCTGCCAAAATACGTAAAAAAAACGTATTTTGGCGATAGAAGCAAGATAACTTTATTAGCGCCAAAATCTCTAAAGAAAAGTATTTTAGTGCCAAAATCTGTAAAAAAAAAAAAAAAAAACTGGATCTGGCGCCAAAATCCGTAAAAAACGTATTTTTGGCGTCAGAAGCGAGATGACTTTATTAGCGCCAAAATATGTTAAGGAAAAGATTTTAACACTAAAATCCATAAGAAAAAACAATTCTGGCGCCAAAATCCGTAAAAAAACGTATTTTTGGCGTGAGATGCGAAATGACTTTATTAGCGTCAAAATATGTAAAGAAAAGGATTTTAATAATAAAATCCATAAAAAAAAATGATTCTGGCGCCAAAATCAGTAAAAAAACGTATTTTTGGTTTTAGAAGCGAGATAACCTTATTAGCGCCAAAATCTGTTGAGAAAAGGATTTTAGTGCCAAAATCTGTAAAAAAAAAAAAAAAAAAAAAAAGGGATTCTGGTGCCAAAATCCATAAAAAAAACGGATTTTTGGCGTCAGAAGCGAGAACTTTATTAGCGCCAATATATGTTAAGAAAAGGATTTTAACACCAAAATCCGTATAAAAAACGGATTCTGGCGCCAAAACCCGTAAAAAACGTATTTTTATCGAAAAAATATGAATTGCGCAAAAATCGTTAGCGACCAAAGCATGATCATTTTATTACAAAAGGTACAAAAAAGGACACGTCAGACACTTGTATGAAAATTTTGATAAGATATAACCTTTGTTACACCCACTATAGGGGGGACTTGGGTCTCCTGGGAAGGTTTTCATTGAAAAATCGCGGCAAAAAAATCCGCGAAAACGTGCCAAAAGACGTCCGGCGCTTTCCATAGATTCCTGTAGTCAATTTTCTGCCCTGCTCTGGTGTTTTTGCATATTGCAAAATACGACCAGTAAAAAAAAAACGAGCAGAAAAAAGCTCGGTGTAGACAGCAGGACGTTTTTACAATAGAAGTCTATGGGAGATGATTACAGTCGTTTTTCCAGTGTTTTAGAAAATGAAATGTTTTTCTGTGCAGTGTAGATAGAGCCTAATAGGGATTTTGTTTTTAGGGCTTGTTCACACGACGTTTTGGATGCGTTTTACGGATCGGTTTTTAACCTGCGAAAACTGGATGCAAACTGCATCCAAAAAGCGGATCCAGAAAACGCAACAGCTGATCCTTTTTTGGATGCGTTTTGGATGCGTTTTTTCAATGCTTTATTTAAATCAACCTGCAATTTAAATATAATATATCAATGACCAAGAAAAAAACCTTTTTTTTTACCTAGTGTCAATCAACTGTACATACACCTATGATTTTAGAACTCGTCCCCCCCTATTTTTTAAAAAAATCAACCAATAGTTTTCAAACCCACCCCATGTAAATGAATTAATAACAATCATTTATAAACTAAATATTTATAAACTAAATATATATATATATATATATGTGTGTGTGTGTGTGTTGTGTGTGTGTGTATATATATATATAATATATATATTATAATATATATACACACACATTTATATACTATTATATACATTTATAATATTATATACATTTATATTATATATAGATACTATACAAAAGTATATTATATATATATATATATATATATATATAATATATATATATATATATATATATATATTATATAAATTTATATGTATAATTATATACATTTATATACATTTATGTAAATATATTTCATATACATTTATAAACTAAATATAACCCAAACATAATATTCAAATTTTATATTTAATTTAAATCCAATCGTTTTAAACGGATGCGTTTTTGGAATCGAAAGCGGATCCAAAACGCATTCAAATGTATGCTGCGCTTTTGGATCCGCTTTCGGGATGCCAAAAGCGACACTCCATTATTTCCTATGGGATTTCTCTTGCGTAAAGTGGTGAGTGCTGTGCGCCTTCTGTCTTTGCAGCACTAGTTTGCTCAGGCTGCTTTGATTTAGTGAAAAGGTTGTAAAAAAGAACAAGCAATGACTTTTAACTTCATTAACCCCCTCCATTCCAGCAGCATCTTGGCTCCCTCCCACAAGAGTGCCTCTTCCCGCCATTTCATGGATATATGGTTGTGCAAACATTGAGGGTAACTCTGATAATAAACTTATTAGGTCCCATCTTTTCCACTGCATTTTTTTTTTTTTTTTTTAACTCCGAGACTGATTTTGCTTTTATTTATTTTCCCCTCTTTTAGATGGTTTCAAAAGAATATATCACTCTGCATTAGGATTATTACTTGGTTCAGACTTGGACTAATATTGGTGTCAGTATAAACTGCCTTTAAAGTTTTACTCATTTTACAGTCCTTTGCTTCAGACTGTTGAATGGTGATTTGTTAATCTAGCTGCATATTTTCATAATTTTGTGACTGACCTAATAGGTTCATCTAAATTATTATTATTTGACTTAAAAAAGGGCTCCTACTGTAGTTAAATGCAGTAGTAGCCCTTTTCACATCATGGTTTCTGCCTGGTTTTAACTCTGGTCCTGGCCATTTAATTCCACAGCTTCCGTAGTCCCTATTGACCACTGCATCGAAGTGGTTGAGTAAGGCTCGGTTCACACGGCTTAAAATGAGCCGTATTTCGGTCCGTAATTACGCGCCGAAGTGCACCAATTACGGGCTGAAAACGGCCCATTCATTATGGTAATTCACAGTTCTCATAGAAGTATGGATTACGTCTCCTCTCCCCGCTCGGCGAAGCCGCCGGGCGGGGAGATAATTGACAGGTCACTTTCTAGCGGCGTATACGCGCCACTAGCAGTGATTGTCTATGGGCCGGCGAAGTGCCGGCCCCCCGCTCACTCCCCTGCTCCCGCCCCCGTCCACACGCCGTAATTGCGGGGCGGAATTACGCCCCGCAGTTAAGCCGTGTGAACCTAGCCTAAGGGCCCGTTTACACGGCAATGGACAAATACCTGTCGGTTTATCCAACGGGTATTTGACCTGTTTTTGTGCCGTGCACAATATTCCATCTGAAAACCGGACGGAGGAGTGTGCATGCACAATGTTTTCTCATGTAAAAGGGTGCTGTCACAGGCACAGAATAATACATAGCCATACAGTTATGTAGTGCATTTGTTTGATATTAAAACACAAGACAATGTCAATTTGCTCTCTGTAATCTGACTTTGAGAACAAAGATATCGTCATTTTTACTGCACAGTAAACACAATAAGGGCTTGTTCACACAACGTTTTTGTGATTCGTTTTACGGATCCGCAAAACTGATCTAACAATTGTCAGTGTTTTTAGAAAAATGAAAAACGCTGAAAAAACGGACGTTTTTCTGTGCAGTGTAGACAGAGCCATAGACTTCTAATGTAAAAACCTCCTGCTGTCTACACTGAGCTTCTTTTTTCTGCTCGTTTTTTTTACTGGTCGTATTTTGCAACATGTTCTAAAAAACGCCAGAGCCGGGCAGAAAATTTACTACAGGAGTCTATGTAAAGCGCCAGACATCTCTTGTCGCGTTTTCTGGTGCGTTTTTGCAGCGTTTTTTTGCCGCAATTTTTCAATGAAAACCCTCCCAGGAGACCCAAGTCCCACCTATAGTGGGTGTTAATAAAGGTTATATCTTATAAAATTTACATAAAATGTTCTGATGTGTCCTTGTTCGTATCTTTTGTAATAAAGTGATCATGCTTTGGTCGCTAACGATTTTTGCACAATTAAATTTTTTTCCACTAAAAATAAGTTATTTTACGGATTTCGGCGCCAGAATCCGTTTTTTTTACGGATTTTAGTGTTAAAATCCTTTTCTTAACATATTTTGGCGCTAATAAAGTAATCTAGCTTCTGAAGCCAAAAATACTTTTTTTACGGATTTTGGCACCAGAATCCGTTTATTTACAGATTTTGACGCTGAAATCCTTTTCTTAACTTTATTAGCACCAAAATATGTTAAGAAAAGCATTTTAGCGCCAAAATCCGTAAAAAAAAATGGTTTCTTGCGCCAAAATCTGTAAAAAAAACTTGCCAAAAAACGCAAATTGCAGCAAAAAACGGCCGTTTTTTCAGCTGCTTTTAAAAGGCAGTGGACAGAAAACTCGGCTTCATGAACGTTTTTAGTAATTCGTTTTCAGGTCGTTTTTTGTCCACTGCAGTGTAGACATAGCCTTACATGCAAAAATTGTATTTTTTTCCATCCACCCAACAAATAATTTTTATACGTTTTTGGAAATGCATCATATGTTAAATGAAATACTGTGCTTAAAAAATAGATCTGCTCCCACAAAAAACAGGGCCTCATAAAGCTATGTTGATGGGAAAAGACTTCTCATCATTGGACGTAGTGGGAACTGACAAATAAATGTGAAAAAGTAAAAAAAAATGTAAAACTCAAACACACAAATGCCACTCGCCCCCCAAAAAAATAAAAAATAAGGTACACATATTTGGTATTGCTGCATATAAACCCTCAAGAAATAGTCACAAAATTCTGATTTTGGTTCATCCCGCAGCAAATGGAATAAAAGTAATCAAAAGGTCATATAAATGCCAAACTGGTATCCATGAAAACAGTTCACCCCCCAAAAAAGCCTTTACTCAGCTCTGTATGTGGAAAAATAAAAAAAGGTATGGCTATCAGAAGATAGCAATGCATAAATATAATTTTACACAAAAAAACTATATAAATTGGGTATCGTCGTAATCGTATAGACCCACAGAGTAAAGTTAACTTGTCATGTATACTGCACGCTGAGCTCTGATGAAAACAAAACACACCCACAATATTTATACATGCATTTCTATTGTGTAAAAGTAATAAACAATAAAAAAACTATATAATTGCACCGACCACGTAGTAAAGTTATTCTGTCAATTAGCCCACAAGGTGAACGCTGTAAGAATGAAGCCCGAAAAACAATGGTGGAACTTTGTTTTTCCCCCCATTTTCATGATCAAATGCTAAAACTACAGAACACCTGTGCGCCCAAAATGCGCAGAACACCTCTAGTTGAGATCCATGAGGGGTGTTGAATCCAAGATGGGGTGACTTCTGAAAGGTTTCACCTGTTCTGGTACTTAAGGGGCCAAATAGAGCTCCTTCCTTTTTATGCCCTGCCATGCACCCAAACAGCAGTTTACACCCACATATAGGTTATTGCTGAACTATTGCTGGGATTTAGGGTGCTTGTTTTTGAGAATTCCTTGTAAAATTTAAACACTCTCAGCTAAAATTGTAGATTGTTAGAAAAAGTTAAAATTTTTCATTTTCACTGCCTAACGCTAAAAAATTTGTAAAAGAACTGTGGGGTCGATATACTCTGTGCCCTCTTGGATATATTCCTTAAGGGGTGTAGTTTCCAGTTTGTTTTTTTTCAGGGTTATTTTTCCATTTCTTTCCAGTTTTTTTGCCAGTAGTTATTTATTAAGTTAAATTGGTAATTTGATTAATATACCTAGAGATGGGCGAATTTCTCAAAAATTCGGTTCGGTCACTTCGCCGAATTTTCCGACAAAATTCGTTTTGGCCCGAATTACTTCGGCACGAATTGCGTTAAAAAACAGCTATTTCCAGGCTGCACAGAACCTGCAGGGTGCTGTAGAACGTTGTGCCATGCTTAAATATGCAGAGGGAGCTTGCTTTGGTCTACATACAATGTTGTGTTTTAGGAACGAAAAGTTGTCCAGCAGTCCAAATGGCCGATTAAAAAATTCCAATTTTATTGAAAAATCATTAAAATATTGACACACGCAACACAAGGCAAACAAGCTGGCGAGCTTTTGGGGGATCACCCCATTTAACCATAACCATCATAATCTAATTTGTGTTTTAGTAGACACCAAAATGACTGCCCCGCCTTGGGAATGTTACTATAAAATTCCCGGGGCCTTAAGAGGGCAAAACGCCAAAAATGAACCGAAGTTGCCTGATAAAAGTCATGTCACAAAGCTGAAAAAAACAAGCTGAGAGCCAGATGTCAACTTTAGTGACAGTGTGGAGGGAGGGCACAGCCACACAGCAAGTCAAGAGGCCAAGACTTTCTGGGAGGGGAAAAAAAAGGAGTGGGGCCACAAGGGCCAAGACCCCCGGTGGAGTTACAGCACACAGCTGAGGTCAGACATGGCACAATGAATTCGGGAGGGGGAAAAAAACAGGGTAGGCCACAGAGTGCACAATGACATTGGGGAGGCCGGCCAGCACATGAGGGTCAGCAATGGCACAATGACATTCGGGAGGTGGCAAAAACAGGATAGGCCAAAGGTGGCACAATGCAGGGGAGGCAGGGGAGCGAGCATGAGGTCACAGTGGCAAAAGACACAGTGTGGGGTCACGGCAGCAGCCACAGCAGCATGAGGTCAAGAGTGGCAAATGACATTCGGGGGGGTGGAAAAAAAAAAGGAGTAGGCCACAGAGGGGGCACAATGACACGTGGGGGTTCAGCAGCGCAGCATAGGTCAGACAGTGGCCAATGAGATTCGGGAGGGGGCAAAAAAAAAGTTGCACAGATGGCACAATAAAGTTGGGGGGGCAGGCACAGCAGCATGGGGGTCGGGCAGGGGGCACAATGACTTTTGGGGAGGTAAAAAACAGATGGGCCCAAGGTGGCCAATGACAGTGGGGAGGCACGCACACAGCATGGGTGGGGCAGTGGCAAAATGACTTTCGACGGTGGAAAAAGCAGGAGTGGCCACAGGTGGCACGATGCACAGTTGGAGGGCACGCAGCACAGATAGATCAGCATGGCACAATGACATTTGGAGGGGGGAAAAACAAAAAGTAGGCCACAAAACAGATGTGGGGGTCAAACGCACAGCATGAGGTCGGGCAAGGGCACAATGCTTTGGGGGTGGCTAAAAAGGAGTACCCCACAATGGCACAAGACACAGTATGGAGGCACGCAGCACCACAGCAGACATGGGGCAGGCTCCAATCACTTTCTGGGGGTGGCAAAACAGTAGTACCCCACAAAAATGGCACGAGACACAGTGGGGAGGGCCGCAGCACAGCATATTCGGGCGTGGAAAAAATGACATTCTGGGGTGCAAAAAACAGGAGTAGGCAAAGTGGCACAATGACACAGCGGGGGGTCAGACAGCAGCCACAGCACACATGATCAGGCAGGGGCACAATCACTTTCTGGGGGTGGCTAAAACAGGAGTAGGCCCAAGTCAAAATGACACATTTGGAGGTCACGACAAGCACATGAGGTGGGCAGTGGCACAAGAAACTGGGGTTTAGGTGACCGCACAGCAAAACAGCAGCAGCGCATGAGGTCATAGAGTGCACAATTACGACTTTTGGGGGTGGCAATCCCACCCCCGGTAAAGATGGGGGTAGGCAAGGGAAAAACGGGTTAAGCAATTTTGGGGCATCAAGGGGGTGGGGGGCATCAAAATATGGCTAGGCAGTAGTTTAACCCCGGGCATTGGTGGGGGAAATCCTGGCCGATCCCAAAGCCCCGATTTATCTTGACAAAAGGGCAGCGTTCCACATTTCCCGGGGCAAGCGGGTTCTCCCGGGGTAACGATGGCCCCCCCCCGCCGAAACACCCCTCTGATGCCACACTACTGGCCGGGAAAGGGCACTTTCCACTGCAAACTCGGGAAGTTGCGCCACCCACCCCTTTGGTCCAATCCACGGATCTTTTAACTGGGTGGCGATGCTGTCCAAAGAGCCTGTTGGTTCAGGGGCTGTCAAGGTCCTCTGCTTGCTGCTGTGCTGACATACCCTCCCCTAGGCGGGTGAAGGGAACGCCACATGACTCCAGACTTGGTTACTGCTGATGAGCTGGTACTGCTCCCCCCCCCCCTTCCCCCCCAGCCCCGGGGAGAAATAGTGAGCGCTGAGGAAAACCCCCGGTCGACCGTCAAGGAGGACATGCCGCACATTGGCAGCGGCCAACTATTACGGAGGATTTCCCTATAGTATTTTGGGGTTTTTTCCCCCTCTCAATAGCTGGGAAAAAGGGCCCCTTTTGGGCCTAGGAGGGGCCAAAAGGGTGGAGACCGAAATCACCCCTGCCCGGGTGCGGGCTATTCGCTGTCACTAGCCCGCAAAAAAACAGCTCGGGCCATATCACAAGGACTCGGGGCCCCGGCCTCCATTTCCACTGTATACTGCCATGGTGCTTGGGGGGCATCTGCCTCATCTTCCCTCATCTCCATCCACCTCCTCCAGTGCTCCGCTCCTCCTCTCGTCACCTGGGGAGAAAATCCACTCATTTCACCAGACAATGCTTCGCTCCAAGTCCCCCTCCCCCTCCTCCATTTCAGTCCCCCCCCGGACTCATGTGGCCCCGAAATGTACGCCACGTCCCAGCCCCCCCCCAAAATTTTTCGCAAAATGTTCCCGACATGAACAGGGAATGCGTTTTTCTCCCCTAGTCCTGGCAAATGACAAATAACGTTGTCTCCCCCGAATGGGCCCCAAAAAACGGCAGGTGTACGAGCTCAGGCTGAACAAAGTTACACAGGGAGTATTCTTCTGCCTGGTCATCAAAAAAACGTAATGGCCTTTCTCGTTCATACGTCGGTCAAATGTGCAGGGGGAATTCCAACGGTGAAACTCGATATCAGGGTGTTGGGGGGGCCCTCTGCCCGCAACTAGGGGGTGGGTTTCCCGGGTTTGTGAATGGTTAAAAATGCACCAGTTTTCCCCCTTTTCAGAATGTTCTAAGATCGGGGGAAGACTTCAGGGGCCTTTTACAACCAGATTGAACACGCCCATGCGGGCGCATGGGGCCATCCCCCCTCGTGCAGCCGACACCTGTTCCCCCATTGTCCGTCACCATGGTTCCGATTTGCATTGGGGCGGAAAACCACACGATTTCTTGCTGCGACGAGGGGCTTCCCCCCCTGTGTGACTTTTTCCCAGGCAAGCCCGGTTTTAAACTGCGTAAAACCCCTATGCCCCCACACAGTGGTATATGGAGCAGTACTTGGGAGTGAGATGGTGGGGGGAGGAGGAAAGGGGGACTTTTGGCGCAGGGGCGCATTTGACAATGGAGGGGGAAAGCGGGCGTCTCCTGTCCCCCGTTTTTTGTGTCCTGGGCCAAGCACATTTACCCCTGGGCCTAAAGACATGTACGGGCCCCGACCAAGTTAAAGCCCAGACTCCGTCTGCCGTGCATTTTGGGAAAAAATGATAAACTTAAGGATGGCCCCCCCTTCTGTTCTAATATTTTAATGTGGACTGCTTTTTTGGGAAAAAAATTACGGCTTGGGAACTCTCCATCTCGCTCGGGAAAAAACCATTAGTTCCTAAAGTCAGAGTCCACCCCTTTGGGGAAAAGGGAGGACTGCAGTACCCCCAACTTGGGGCAGGAGCATGGTCGTGCTGCACCTTTTGATGTTGGACCAACTGTTGTCTCTTTGCAATCGCCTCGCGAACGACTGCTGGGTCATGGTTGTTTACGATTGGTTGGGTACGAGATCGATCGATAGTCAAAGTCGGCCCCTATCGATAAGGTTTTTCGATAGTGGCATCGATTATGACGATTCCATTTAAATTTGGGAGAGCAACAAAACCTTTATTATTACACCCAACAGGGTGGGGGAAACTGAAATTAACATCCACAAAATAAATGGGTACGTGTACATCTTAGGCAACAAATTTTTAAAAATCACAGAAAAAAAATCACAACCCCACATCCCCTTCAGTCCACAGCCTGACCCAAACCCTCACCCCCAAATTAAAAATGCCCGAAGCAATGATTTAAAAACCTCATTTTCTTGAACTGGGCATTGAATATCCCCGCCTGGAAAGCGCAAAGGCCCCCAAACCCGCCTGACCCCAATTTAAAAAGTCCACAAAAAGAGTCTTTTAACCACCATTTTTTGTTGAACTGGGCATTGACTAGAACTTCCTTTCCCCACGACCCCGGGCCGATTTTTAAAGGGGTGCGAAGACCCGGGCTCGTCCTCAAAAAC
>JAODAL010047097.1:0-30261 GCA_025379985.1 Phyllomedusa bahiana | reverse complement strand
TTTCCCCTTTTTTGGGGGTTTTTTCCCCCCCCCCCCTTTTTTGGGGCCCCCGGTTTTCCCCCCCCCTTTTTTTCCTTTTGTTTGGGCCCCCGGGGGGCGGCCGCTGCCCCCGCCCCCCTAATTTTTTTTTTTTTTGGGGGGGGGGGCCCCCCGGGTGGGGGGGGGCCCCCCCCCCTTTTTTTTTTTGGGGGGGGGGCCCCAACCCCCCCCGGGGGGCCCCCCCCCGGGCCCCCCCCTGCCCCCCCGCCCCCCCCGGGGGTTTTTTTGGGGGGTTGGGGGCCCCCCCCCCCTTTTTCCGCCCCCCCCTTTTTTTAAAAACCCCCCGGAAAAAGGGGGGCCGTGCCCCCCAAACCCCCCCAACCAGGGGGTTTTAAAACCCCCCCCCGGGGGGGGGCCCTTTTTTCCCCCCTTAAAAAGGGGGCCCCCCGTTTTAAAATTTAAAAGGGGGGCCCCCCCCGGGGGGTTTTCCCCGGGTTTTTGGCGGGGGGCCCCCGGGGGGGGGGGGCCCCCCCTTTTTTCCCTTTTCCCCTTTTTTTTTCCCGGGGGCCCCCCTTTGGGGGGGGGTTTTCCCGGGGCCCCCGGGGGCTTTTAAAAAATTTTTTCCCCCTTTTTGGGGGGGGTTTTTTTGCCCCTGGGCCCCCCCAAAACCCAATTGTAAAAAAGGGGAAAAACCCCCCTTTTTTAACCAAAAAGGGGTTTTTTAAAAAAAGGGGGGGGGTTTGGGGGGCCCCCCCCCGGGGTTTTTTTTGGGGGGGCCCTTTTTTGGGGGGGTGGGGGGGGAAAAAAACCCCGGGAAAAAAAAATTTTTGGGGGGGGGCCCCCGGGGGGGGGGCCCCGGGGGGGGGCCCCCGGGGGGGGCGGGGCCCTTTTTTTTTTTTTTTATTTTTTTTTTTTTTCTTTCTTTTTTTTTTTTTTTTTAAAAATTTTTTTTTTTATTTTTTTTTTTTTTTCCCCCCCCTTTTTTTTTTTTTTTTTTCCCCCCAAAATTTTTTTTTTTGGGGGGAAATTTTTTTTTTTTCCCCCTTTTTTTTTTTTTTTTTTGGGGGGGTTTTTTTTTGTTTTTTTTAATTTTTTTGGGAAACCCCCCCCCTTTTTTTTTTTTTGGGGGGGGGAAACCCCCCAAATTCCCCCCCCCCCGCGGGGGTTTTGGCCCCCCCGGGGGGAAAACCCCCTTTTTTTACCCCCCGGGGGCCCCCCCGGGGGGGTTTTTTTTTTCCCCCCCCCGGGGGGAAAAGGGGCCGGGGGGGGGCCCCCCCCGGGGGGGGGTTCCCCGGGGGCGGGGGAAAAAGGGGGGGGGGGCCCCGGGGGGGTTTTCCCCCCCTAATTTTGGGGGGGGGGGGGGGAAAAAATTCCCTCGGGGGGGGGCCCCCCGGGGGGGGGGGGGGGCAAAACCCGGGGGGGGGGGCAGGGGGGGGGGTTCGGGGGGGGCCCGGGGGGCCGGGGCCCCCCCCGGGGGGGGAAAGGGGGGGGGGGGGGGGAGACGGGGGGGGGGTTTGGGGGGGGGGGGGGGGGGGGGAAAAAATTTGGGGGGGGGCGGGGGTCGGGGGGGGAAAGAGGGGGGGGGGGGGGCAGGGGGGCCCCCCGGGTTGGGGGGCCCCACCCAAAGTCAACTAAGTAAAGCCGCCACCTGATCTCTGACCATAACTCTGCTTGCTTTCAGTGATGTGAAATCAGACGCTTCTCGCAGCTGAGGGTTTGCTACAGTTGTATGCAGTCTAGACAATGAACAAGCCTGCACTGATACATTGTAACGGACAGAGGTTTGCCAGCTGTGAGGAGTTTTTCACTGACAGGATGCAGAGGTGTATACAGTAGAGTAGCGATGACTGTAATCGGGCCGGTCTCCCTCTGGTTCTTCGACTACCACAGGAATAATTTCATTCGGCTCCAGCACCGTCTGAGGCGCCCACCCCCTCAAACCGCAGGATTTGTCTGCAGGGGAACGTCACGGATCCGGCGCCGTCACATGACCCGCTTCAGGGATGGTCCATCGTTTCAGCCCCGCATCCCGTCAGTGTGTCCGTCCCTGAGCCAGACGTTAGCTCTGTCTCGCATGGCAACCCGTGTTGTCAATTCACAGCGGACCCTGCATGATACGCGCTCTGGCCAGTCATCTCGGGACCCTCGCAAAGGACAGCTATCGTTGGCTGGGGGCATCACACTCGGGGGTGATAGGATCAGTCTCGTGCGGGCAGTCCCACTCGGGGGTGAGAGGTCCAGGGGGCTCGGCGGGGGAATCACACTCGGTTGGTTGAGAGGTCCGCTCGGGGCGGGGCATCACACTCGGAGGGTGAGGTGGTCATTCCGGGGCGGGTGGCATCACACTCGGGGGGGGGAGATGTCATTCGGGTGGCGGGGAGTATCACACTCGGGGTGAGAGGTCCAGGCTCGGGGCGGGGGATCACACTCGGGGGTGAGAGGTTCATCTCGTGGCGAGGGCATCACACACGGGGGGATAGGTCAGCTCGGGCGGGTGCATCACTCGGGGTGAGAAGGTTCATGCTCGGGGCGGGGGGCATCGCACACTCGGGGGTGAGAGGTCAGCTCGGGCATCACACTCGTGGGAGTGAGAGAGTCAGGCTCGGGGCATCACACTCGGGGGTGAGAGGTCAGTTCGGGGCGGGGACATCACACTCGGGGAGTGAGAGGCAGCTCGGGGCGGGGCATCACACTCGGGTTTGAAGGTCAGCTTCGGGGCGGCGGGCATCATACTGGGGGCGGTGAGAGGTCATCAATCGGGGCGGGTGGCATCACCCTCGTGGGTGAGAGGTCAGCTCAGTGGCGGGGCATCACACTCGGGAGTGAGAGGTCAGTCTCTGCCGGGGGCATCGCACTCGGGGTTAAGGTCAGCTCGGGGCGGGGGCATCACACTCGGGGGTGAGAGGTCAGCTCGGGGCGGGGGCATCACACTCGGGGGTGAGAGGTCAGCTCGGGGCGGGGGCATCACACTCGGGGGGGGCAGAGTCGTTCGGGCGGGGGCACACATTCGGGGTGAGAGGGTCAGCTCGGGAGCGGGGGCATCACATTACGGGGTGATGAGGCAGACTCGGGCGGGGGCATCACACTCGGGGGTGAGAGTCAGTCGCTCGGGGGCGGTGGGCATCACATATCGGGGGTGAGAGGTCAGCTCGTGGCGGGGCATCACACTCGGGGGTTAATGAGGAGTCAGCTCGGTGTGGGGGCATCACACTCGAGGGGTTAGAGGCTCAGCTCGGGCGGGGAGCATCATCACTCGGAGGTGAGGCGAGGTCAGTTTTTTTAGGGTTTACTTTACACAATGTCCTGTCTCTCTGTTATTGGTTCTCCAGGTGCAGACACAGACCCCCCTGTGCTCGTCACTGTGGCCTACAGCTGGGGGTCCGCACAGTGCAATGACAGTGACCCCAAGTGCGCCGGAAAGTACTGCATAACATTCACCGGGCCAGAGGCCGTCCTACCCCAGAACCTGTGAGTATCCGAGACCCTTACCCTGCAGGACTGTGCGTCTGTATATACATTATGATGATCAGCTCTGGGCCTTACCCTGCAGGACTGATGCGTCCTGTAAATACAGAGATGACATCAGGCCTCAGCCTCACCCTGCAGAACTGTGCGATCTGTATATACGAGATGATCAGCCTTCAGCCTCACCTCTGCAGGACGTTGTGTCTGTATAGTTACAGAGATGATCAGTGGCCTCAGGCCTCACCCTGCAGGACTGAGCGTCTGTAGATACAGAGATATCAGAGCCTCAGTCCTCACCCTGCAGGACTGTGCTTCTGTCTATCTATCCGAGAGAAGATCAGGCCTCATCGCATCACCGCTGCAGGACTGTGCGACTTTATATACAGAGATGATCAGGCTCAGCCTGGGAGGGGGGACTGTTCGATCTGGATATACAGAGATGATCAGGGTCCTCAGCCTCACCCTGCAGGACTGTGCGTCTGTTAATACTAACACGAGATGATTCAGGCCCTCAGTCCCATACCCTGGCAGGACTGTGCGTCAGTATATACAGAGATGTCAGTGGCCTCAGCCTCACCCTGCAGGACTGGGGGACACCTCTGAATATACAGAGAAGATGAAGGCCTCAGCCTTCCCTGCAGGACTGTGGCGTCTGTATATACCAGAAGATGAGTGGAGGCCTCAGCCTCGACATCTCTGTGCAGGGACTGTGGCCTCTGTATATACAGAGAATGATGAGTCCTCAGCCTTCCCTGCAGGAACTGTGCGTCTTTAATATACAAGAGATGAGGAGGCCTCAGGCCTTAAACCTGGCAGGACTGTTGCGTCTGTATAATACAGAGATGAGTGAGGCCTCGGCCTTTACCGCCTGGAGGATCTAGTTGCGTTCTGTATATACAGAGATGAGGCCTCAGCCTTACCCTGCAGGACTGTGCGTCTGTATATACAGAGATGATCAGGCCTTACCCTGCAGGACTGTGCGTCTGTATATACAGAGATGATGAGGCCTCAGCCATACACTGCAGGACTGTTAGTCTCTATATACAGAGATGATCAGGCATTACCCTGCAGGACTGTGCGTCTGTATATACAGTGTGATGAGGCCTCTGCCTTACCCTGCAGGACTGTGCGTCTGTATATACAGAGATGATCAGGCCTTACCCTGCAGGACTGTGCGTCTGTATATACAGAGATGAGGAGGCCTCAGCCTCACCCTGCAGGACTGTGCGTCTGTATATACAGAGATGATCAGGCCTCAGGGCCCTTGGGCAGACTGTGCGTCCTGTTATATACATAATTGATCAGAGCCTCAGCCCACCCTGGCAGGACTGTGCGTCTGTATATACATGAGAGGATGCAGGCCTTACCCTGGCAGGACTGTGCGTCTGTATAACAGAGATTGATGAGGCCTCAGGCCTTTTTTATTTCTTTTTTAGCCCTGCAGGACTGATGCGTCTGTATATACACGAATGATCAGGCCATACCCTGCAGGACTGTGTGTCTGTATATAACAGAGATGATCAGGCCTTACCCTGTGGGCAGTACTTTGCGTCGAGTTATTATTTATACAAAGATGATCAGCCTTCAGGCCTCACCCTGCAGGAACTAGTGCGTCTGTATATTCAGATATGATCAGGCCTCAGCCTCACCCTGCAGGACTGTGCGTCTGTATATACAGAGAATGATGAGTGCCTTACCTCTGCAGGACAGTCGGTCTGTATAAAGCAGAGATGATCAGGCCTCATGCCTCACCCTGGCAGGACTGTGCGTCTGTATATACAGAGATGTATGAGGCCACAGCCTCACCCTTGCAGGACTGTGCGATTCTGTATATACAGAGAATGATTCAGGCCTCACCCTGCAGGGACTTGTGCGTCATGTATATACAGAGAATTATGAGGGCCTTACCACTGGCAGGACTGTGCGTCTGTATATACAGAGATGAGGAGGGCCTACCCCTGCAGTATTGTGCGACTGTAATACAGAGATGATCAGGCCTCAGCCTACACCCAGCAGGACTGTGCGTCTGTATATACAGAGATGAGGAGGCCTTACCCTGCAGGACTGTGCGTCTGTATATACAGAGATGATCAGGCCTTACCCTGCAGGACTGTGCGTCTGTATATACAGAGATGATCAGGCCTCACACCTTGCAGGACTGTGCGTGCTGTATAATACCAGAGGATGAACAGGCCTCAGCCTCACCCTGGGCAGGACTGTGAGCGTCTGTATATACAGAGAATGATCAGGCCTCAGTGCCTCACCCTGGCAGGACTGTGCGTCTGTAATACATGAGAATGAGGAGGTCCTCAGCCTCACCCTGCAGGACTGTGCGTCTGTATATACATAGATGAGGAGGCCTCAGCCTCACCCTGCCAGGACTGTGTGACTTTATTACAAGATGATCAGGCTCAGCCTACACCTGGCATGGACTGGTGCGTCTGTCTATACAGAGATGAGAGCTCAGGCCTTAGTACCCCTGCAGGACTGTGCGTCTGTATATTACAGAGATGATCTTCATGCTCAGCCTTAACCCTGGCATGGACTGGTGCGTCTGTATATACAAGATGAGGCCTCAGGCCTCCCTGCAGACTGATCTTGCCGTCTGTAATATTACAGAGATGACCATGCCTCAGCCTTACCCTGGCAGGACTGTGCTGTCAGTATTTAGAAGATTTATGATGAGGGCCTACAGCCTTATCCCTGGCAGGACTGTGCGTCAGTGTATATAGCAGAGTATGATCAGGCCTCAGCCTCACCCTGCAGGACTGTGGCAGTACTGTATATAACAGAGATGATCATCCTTACCCTGCAGGACTGTGCGTCTGTATATACAGAGATGAGGAGGCCTCACCCTGCAGGACATGTGCGTCTGTATACTACAGAGATGATGATGGCCATACCCAGGCAGGACTGTGCCGTCTGTATATACAAGAGATGATCAGGCCGTCAGCCTCACCCTGCAGGAACTGTGCGTCATGTATATACAGAGATGATCAGAGGCCTCAGCCTCACCCTGCAGCGAGGGGTGGTCTGTGGTGCTGTATATACAGAGGATGATCATGGCCATAATCCTGCCAGGAACTGTGTCGTCTGTATAGACAGAGATGATGAGACCTCATCCTACCCTGCAGGACTGAGGCGTCTGTATATACAGAGATGATCAGGCCTTTACCCCTGCAGGACTGTAGCGTCTGTATATAAGGGGGGGGGGGGGGGGGGGGGGGGGGGGGGGGGGTGGGGGGGGGGGGGGGGGGGGGGGGGGGGGGGGGGGGGGGGGGGGGTCAGAGATGATGCAGGCCTCACCCTGGCAGGACAGTGATCGTTCTGTATATACAGAGATCGATCAGGCCATCAGCCTTACCCTGCAGGACTTGCGACTGTATATACAGAGATGATCAGTCGCCTCAGGCTCACCCTGCAGTGACTGAGAGCGTCTGTATATACACGAGATGATCAGGGTCCATCATGCCTCACCCTGGCAGGACTGTTGCAGTGTCTGTATATACAAGAGATGAACAGCGCCAAGGGCCTCACCCTGTCATGGACTGTGCGTACTGTATATAACAGGAGATGATCATGCCTTACCCTGCAGGACTGTTGCGTCTGTATATACATTAATGATCTCAGGCCTTACCCTGTGCTGGACTGGTGCGTCTTATATACAGAGATGATCAGGCCTCGGCCTCACCCTGGCAGGACTGTTGCGTCTGTATAAACAGAGATGATCAGGTCCTTACCCTGGGCAAGGACTGTGCGTCTTTATATATACAGAGATGATCAGGCCTTACCCTGCAGGACTGTGCGTCTGTATATACAGAGATGATGAGGCCTCAGCCTTAACCCCTGCAGGACTGTGGCGCGTATATACGAGAGATGATCAGGCCTCACCTTACCCTGCAGGACTGTGGCGTCTGATAAACAGAGATATGATGCCTCAGCCTCACCCGCAGACTGTGCGTACTGTATATACAGATATGAGGAGGCCTCACCCTGGGCAGGACTGTGCGTCTGTATATACAAGGTGGAAAGATCAGAGCCTCACCTTACCCTGGCAGGACTGTGCGCTGTATATATCACGAGATGAGAGCCCTCAGCCTTACACATCTGCAGGACTGTGCGTCTGTATACTTACAGAGATGACAGGACCTTACAACCTGGCAGGAGCTGTAGGCGTCTGTATGTAATAATATAGCCTCAAAGGGGGCTATCCTGTCTTCTTATCGTGGGGGTTCACAAAATTATCTGTAAAAATAGACAAAATGTGGGCACCGAGAAAACAAATCAGCACAACATGCCTTGTTGGCTGTGAAAGTCGGCTTTCTGATTTTATTCACAAAATGTGGTTTTTTTATACCCATCTTTGCAAAATAGAAAATTAGAATAAGGAAGGGCATCACATGTATGCTGTCTGTGAGGGTCTATTGCATCGATCCTATATCTATGGACCACATCCTCACAGTCTTCAGGAATGTCTGAGAACACAGGGTGTAATCTTCTGACTAGCGCTCATCTTGGCTTATCACGACTATCTATACAAACTATTAGCAGGCGGCCATTTTGTTTTCACAACATTAATTGATCAAAAGATTTTTTTTTTATAACTACAGCTTTTACATGTCTGTACTAATATAAGGTTATGTGCCATATTATGTATAAAAATACATCCATATATGATACTAATGTGAAGTATGATACTAACTAATACATTAAAATAGATGACACAAAGGATCACACATATATAATCTTTGTTCCCACCACAACAGTCCCCCCTTGAGACTTTGTTTCCATTTCTGATCTCTCGCCTATCCTCTTTCCCTATTCGCTCATTCCCTATTCTTGTCTCTTGGCGGAAGTACCTCACCCCCAAATCTCCCCCATGATATAGGGGGCGGCCGCCGAAGTCGCCTGCGATACGCCCTACTCACATCTTAACCCCACTGCCAGCTACGCCCTCACCCTACACTTCAATGGTCTAATTTCTTTGAAGAACTTGCGGTTGGGCAGAAGGGAGTAGATGACTTTCCGGAGGCAGCTTCTGACGTCAATGGTCTCGTCATGGAATAATCGTCTTAATGTCCACATCATCATAGGTGTCAGGCTTTGTGACAGCTGAAGGGTGTGGTAGTGTCGCTGTCACTCATAGAGGCCGGGCCGTGGACAACTGTTCAACATAATGTGAGTAGCCTGGTACCGCAGGCTCTCACAAATAGTTTCCTCAACGCAAGGGAGAACACAACAGACAATTAATCAAGAATTAAGGCAACACAATCATTATGGCAATACCTATCTGGGCATGGCATTCCCTGCCAACCCATTAGAGCGCATAAGTGACGCCACTGCTCCCAGGGGTGATCTATGCCGAGTTAACGCTTTAATTCTTCTGAGAGATTCATCTAGCTTCCTAATGGCCACAGATGTACCTTCCCATTCGTCCTGTATTATCTGGGATAAAAGTACAGCAGTTTCTCCTGTTTTGGGTGGGCCAGTGATTATCAGTAGTAGAGATTCAACACCGCAGGCGGCCACCATGTCCTCTTGCCTTAAACTCATCGAGGACTCCCCCTATGGGCCTCCTATAGCATCAATATACACATGGGGGAAGAAGTCTGTCCTTTTGGGGAGTGCTTTCCTTCTCCTCCTGGCTCTCCTGTTTTACACTATCTTCTGACCCCTCACTCAGTATATTGGACTCCCAGGACATATAATGCCTCCATCAGTCTGCAGAGGGTCCTTCAAGTACTAGCGTTAGGGATCATACTGTTCTCCTGGTAATCCGCTATTCTCCGAGGCAGGTTCCTGTTTTTAATCAACCTCATCCTAGATAGTAGAGGTTTCCCACGTTTGTCTTTCCTCTTTAAGGCAGTCTGTGGTCTATACCCCATAGACTTTCCTGATGTTCCAACCCACAGGCATCGCCCCCAGTAATAGTCAAGAGGGTCCCCAGTACTCCCCATCACACACCAATATATGCATGGGTTCTGACTCAAGAGTAATCCGCAACATAACTACTAAACATCAGTAAACGCAGCATCTGCCTCATCTCCGGGGGCTGGAGCGATCTTGCAGAGTGTGAAGCATGGAACGCAGTTGGGCTTTCCTGCCACCTTTACCAGATTGGTTCGTGGTCAGGCAAGGACTTGTGGGCGGCCCCTCAAACCTCGGCTCTAGTGGTTTTAGGTCATCACAAACATCTTCACGTAGACCCAGTCATACCTAGGCTCGTAGCTTATGAGCAGGCAACGTCTAAAGATCTCTGGAATGGAAAACTCTAGAAATGGCAAAAAAAAAATTTTAGGTCAGACAACTCTTTAAGAATAATAACATCCACTTGCACTCACTATAAGAGGGTCATAGCATCGTTTTGTAGCTACAACACCTGACGGGAAATTAATGCACCTAAACATTGGGGCCGCTGGGCCTTAACAGATCTCATAGGGCGAGAGAGCTAACTTCCTCCGGGCGTGTGCCTGACATCTACACCAAGGCTATGGCAGGCTGTCTGGGCCATGAGGTTTGACGGTTTCTCTTGCCACTTTAAGGCGTGCCGAGCTTTCTCAGAGATCCTGTTTCCATGTCCCCATTGGCATCTAGGCAGCTGGGCTATATTGCCGGTCGTGGGGCAATCAGGGTCGCCTCCCTACTCCATATAGCCCCGTCTTCTTCCCGTTCTTCTTGGCTCTCTTCTTTTACCCAGCTTTCTCTGTTGCTTGCGCATGGAGCTTGTTCCTGCTCTTGGCCACAGTCTCCTTGGCGGGTTGTGATGGCGAGTTTATCCTCGCTGCACCACTGACAGCTGACTTTCTTCGCCCTTTACTCATCTTCGCCAGGGGGGGGGTCCTACACCTGCGGCCTGTGTGGCTGGCTTGGTCAGGGGGCCGAGTGGTTTCGTCCTTCTGTATTCAGCTTCCCCATGTGCCCTTCACTTAGTATGGCCACTTTCCGTGTTCAGGCAGGGCAGTGCACCCTCAGACCATGAATCGGCTTGTCCCATGTTTTGCACTGGGGTTCCGCAGCCGTGAGAAATCCTCGTTGCTTCCCAAATAGGTCCAGCAGTCATGGGGCGATCCCCGAAAGCGTATCTTGAATCCGTATATATGTTGGGCCGTTTTCCCTCATGTGCCAAACATCATGGCTGCCGTCTCTTGGGCTGAACTTATTTGCGATGGCAAACAATTAGCTTGCTTCTCCAACACGGCGTGTGAATGGTGGTCACGGCATATCTCGTTGTGAAATCGTCCCTGCACTGTCTGCAAATCTGGGAGTCCATCCACAAAAAAACCATATCCGGGTTCAACTGAAAAAGGTCTCCATACTTCTCGACTTGCGAAAAGGCTAACTCATGGCTTTCGCGGGAGCATGTGCACCGGATTCTTCCGATTCCTCTTCATCCTCATTCCCCCCTTCGAGAAAGGGAAGGTAAGGTGGCTGGATGAAGAACACAACAACAGCAGGGCGATTGACGTTACCGGGCAGGAGGAAAATACATGAAATCCTGAGACGCTGATGATAGAAGCCATGGTTAAGAATGAGCGGAGATGTCACATGGAGCCATAAGGATGTAGGGAGTGTCCGACTACAATATCCTCTTTTTATCAGGCACACTTGGGCTTCAGTCTACAGCCTGTAAACTGAAGGTCCTCCCCTTCTGGCAGCTGGGTCCAGTCTTGGGGCAGAGTAGTATTCGTGCAACTGGTCTGTTTCTGGGGGGGGGGGTGGCCTCCATGGGCCTGTGTTTAGCTAAACTCCCAGGGCATGTCCTTACCCTTTACCGATAACACAGAGGGCTTGAAGGTCTTCTGTTAGGCTCCGGAATGGCCTAGTGTCAGGATGCAGCTGGCAATAGCTTTCCTTCACTTCTGGAAGGACTCAAATCAATCTTCCATCAAAGTGGAAGGAGTAGTTTCCAGCTGCCCATACCAGAATTATGCACGAGAGTGGATATCCCTGTCACAATGGATGCTGGGCTTGCAAGGAATAGGACATCCCAATTCATGGGGAGAGGTCATGGTTCCGAGTATCCTGGGCTGTGGTGTTCTCCTCCTCTTGTTTTGCCAGGCGGGGCCAGTGCGTCCTGCTGCAGTTGCAAGTTCAAGCAAGATAAAGAGTCGGTGTTCTTGGGACTGTAGTCTCTCAGGGTCCTCATAACAGGATCATAACCACCAACACAGGAGGCATGCCTTCATCACACATATCCCGCAGGCAGATTGCTCCTCAATGCCCTTTTGGCAACTAAAGCACCAGTATTCTACTGGACAGAGTCACCTGTACTCAGGCCGAATCCATCTTTCATCAGCTTCTTGAGTGGGGTTCCAGGCCAGGCCATCCACAAAGACAATCTGGCAGGCATCCAGCAACGCGGCTTCTCAAAGGAAGATAATCCTAAATCAGAGAACATCTGAGTTATCCATGCATGAGATTTTCCTTCACTGTTCAATCCCCTTTATCGCTGAGTGAAGTCTGTCAGTGTCCGCCGCCTGATCTGAAAGCGTTCTGGTCCGCCAGCCCATTGTTTCAGGCTGTTGCACAACATTACACTACATGGAAGGCAGGTCATGACCATCATCCATATCTGACTGCTTGATGAGGGAGCTTTTGCCACAATGGGCCCCGTCTGCAATCCCCTGGCTTTAACCTCTGACAAAAGACCATAAAATCTTTCTGTAATATGGAGTAACATAAGGTTGATTTCTCAGGAGTCCAGATAATTTCGACTTGTTAAGACATACACTTGACTCGGTGGGAATGAACAGGCAATAATATGTTCGGTCCTTCGCACCCCTCGCCTTGAGCAGTGAGTGCCTGTGAATAAAGGGGTCTGGGCCGTATCAATTCGCTGAGGCCCTCTCCCACTGGTCAGGCTGAACTGTCTCCTCCAGTGTCTTTCCCGGGGTGTGCTCATGCAGTTGGTCAGTCTGGTGTGGGTGCCCCCTGGCAGGCAACAAGGCCACTATTTGCTTGACTGTGTCCTATGAGGCTCATCCGTCTCGTTCTTTCCTTCTATCATGCTCTCATAGTACTCCTCATGCTGTTAGAGGGCCTGCCTCGCCACTATATCTTCTCCTCGCCCGGAGGGGTTTTGGGCGGCGTGAAGTACACCATAAGGTTCTCCACTGTAGGTGCTGGCTGGGTCTGGTCGTCATATATCCCCAGTATCTCATCATAATATGGACATACATACCTATGTTCTGCACCATCTTGGTCGGCAGGAAGTGAATAGTGGTGACCCAGGAAGATGCGGGCATTAACCCAGAAAGGAAGAGGATTGAGTGACATCCTAATGGGAGCAGTAGAGCGGGGCTGGAGTAGTAAGTGAGACATGGAATGGCGGCAGTGGCACTAAAGGTTCAGGTAGTACCTGGGATGTAGGCTAGGGCAGGGCTGAGGCAGTAGGGTGACGGTTACAGAGGGGCAGTGGTCGACTTGCTGACACAGGTGGGGCTGTCTCTGGGGTGGTGGTTCCCTATTCTTGCAGGCAGTTCTGTCTACACCCGCTGACTTTGCTCTCCACTCCGCAAGTCGCCTCCGTCCATTACAGGTGCGTCGGTCACAATATCACACTTTCGCTATGTTTCAGAAACATCTCCTGGGGGATGATACACATAGGCAGGCAGCAGCCCCCAGGGCCCACCCTTCTTTATGGCATCCATCTAATTACATTGTACCAGCATTCATGTCCATCCAACAAAACATTCCTAAGATCCTTCAAATCTACATCTCCTTTCTGAATTATCCCTAAGACATTTCCATTCTCTTATCACAACTACTTTCTGAGGTCATAAACTCACACTTCAGCTTACTTGCAAATTCTTTCAGACTACTTCACTTACTCCTTCCTATCGCACAATAGCACTCTTCTATCTAATATTATCTTACACTCTAAAACCAGATCAGATGGCGCTGTGGCACTAAACTCAAAAACTCAACATACCAAAACACTTCTTTGTTCTTCTTTGTTTCTACAATCACATGCTGCACATTTATCTATCTGCAAGACACACATGACACAGACACGACAGACGACAGATCTTGTATCAAAATGTTTAAAAAAAACGATTTCCAGGGCAAGCTGTCGTCATCCTTCCCTCTACACCAAGGAATGTGCCTGAATTCATGATTCCAACCATCAAATAGAAATTCCTCAAATTTTATCCCAAGATGCTTTTTTTTTTTTTCTTTTCCAAGTCAGCTGACCTGGCCTCTGCTCTCTGTGGCAGGGACTTAGAGATCCACGTTACTCCAGGGGAGATTCTCATAACCACAAGCATTTCTGCTCCTGTTTCGTCAGCTGGCTTAACACCTTGCGTTCCAGCTTTGCTTCACATCAGTTTCCAAAACATTCAATACACATAAAACAGAAAATAATACCCCACAAGGAATTATAACTTGACAGGTCAAAGGTCTTCAATAGCATGGGCCACTCGTTTACCTGTCACGTGAATCTAACATTAACCGAATGAAACATAGTACAACTCCCACTAGGCGAGCAATTCTGCCCCTCGGATAAGCAAAGTTTTAATCCTTACTTACCGACAGATATTCAGAAGAGTGATGGCGCCCTTTTATCTCTCATCTGTGTCCGCCAGTAGAAGCTCCACCATTTTCAGTTTTCGGTTAATAAACAGACTCTAAGCCCATGCCCCACCGTTGGGCTCCATCTAATAGATAGTAGCCTCAAAGGGCTATCCTGTCCCTTGTGGGCGGGTTCAAATTATCTTAAAAAGTAACAAAAGGTGCACCCGAGAAAAACAAATCACACATGCCTTGTTGCTGTGAAAGTGCTTTCAGATTTTATTCACAAAATGGGAGTTTTTATACCTCTTCTGCAAATTAGTAGAAAGAACAATCACAATGTAGCTGGCTGGAAAGGGTCTATTGCACGTCCTTATCTATGGACCACTCCTCACAGCTTCAGGAATGTCCCTGAACACAGGTTACACTTCGACTAGGCGCCCATCTTGGATTACACGACAGATCATATACAAACTATTACAGGCGCACATTTTGTTAACACATTAATGACACAAGATATACCTACGAGCTTTTACAAGCTGTACTATATAAGTATGTGCCTATTATGTATATAATATATATATGAGTTATATGTTAAGATTAGTACTAACTAATACCATAAAAATAGCGAGACACAAAGGATACACATACATATAACTTTCTGTTCCCATCCACAACATGGAATCATTACAGAGATGAATCCATCCTCAGCCTACCCTGCAGGACTTCGTGCGTCTCTTAGTATATACAGAGAGAGGAGCCTCACCCTGCAGGACTGTGCCTCTGTATATACAGAGATGATGAGGCCTCAGCCTTCCCTGCAGGACTGTGCGTCTGTATATACAGAGATGCGATGAGGCCTCAGCCCTACCCCTGCAGGACTGTGTCGTCTGTCATAATACAAAGATGATCAGGCCTATACCCTGCAGGACTGTGCGTCTGAGTCTAATACCGAGATGAATCAGCTTCCCTGCAGGGCGACTGTGCGCTCAGTATATACAGAGATGCATCAGGCCTCCAGCCTCACCCTGCATGGACTGTCGCGTCGTATATACAGAGATGAGCCTCAGCCTTAACCCTGCAGGACTGTGGCTCTGCGTATATACAGAGATGATCCAGGCCTCAGCCTCACCCTGCAGGACTTGCGTCTGAATTATACAGAGATGATCAGCCTTATCAACCCACCTTGCAGAGACCTGTGTCCAGTACATGTAATATACAGATATGGATCAGGCCTCAGTCCCCCCCTTTTACCCTGCAGGACTGTGCGTCTGTATATACAGAGATGATCAGTCCCAGCCTACACTACAGGACAGATGCGTCTGTATATACAGAGATGATCAGGCCTCAGGCCTATCACCCTGAGGACTGTGCGTCGTATAAACAGAGGATGATCAGCCTTCACCTGCATGGACTGTGCGTCTGTTATAACAGAGATGATCATGGGGGGGGGTGGGGGGGGGGGGCCTTACCCTGGCAGGACTGAGTGCGAGTCTAGTATAACAGGAGATACTAGGCCTCAGCCTACCCTGCAGGACGGTGCGTCTGTCTATACAGAGAGGATGAGGCCTCAGCCTTCCCCTGCAGGACTGTGCGTCTGTATATACAGAGATGATCAGGCCTCACCCTGCAGGACTGTGCGTCTGTATATACAGAGATGATCAGGCCTCAGCCTCACCCTGCAGGACTGTGCGTCTGTATATACAGAGATGATCAGGCCTCAGCCTCACCCTGCAGGACTGTGCGTCTGTATATACAGAGATGATCAGGCCTCAGCCTCACCCTGCAGGACTGTGGCGTACAGTATATACAGAGATGAATCGCCGTTACCACTGCAGGACTGTGCGTCTGTATATACAGACGAAACTATCAGCCTTACCCTGCAGGACTGTGGCGATACTGTATATACAGAGATGATCAGGCCTCAGCCTTACCCTGCAGGACTGTGCGTCTGTATATACCGAGATGATCCACGGCCTCAGCCTCACCCTGCAAGGACTGTGCATCTTTATAATACAGAGATGATCAGGCCAATACCCTCAGGACGGTGCGTCTGTAAATACAGAGATGATCAGTGCCTCAGCCTTACCCTGCAGACTGTGCGTCTATATTACAGAGATGATCAGGCCTTACCCTGCAGGAACAGTGCGTCCATTATATACAGAGATGAACAGGCCTCAGCCTCACCCTGTCAGACTGTGCAACTGTATATACAGAGATGATCCGGGCCATACCCTGCAGGACCAGTGCGTTCTGTAATATACAAGTAGATATCAGGCCTTACCCTGCAGGACTGTGCGTCTCTTGTAATATACAGAGATGAGTGAGGCCTCAGCCTCTCCTGCAGGACTGTGCGTCTGTATATACAGAGATGATCAGGGCCTCAGCCTCACCCTGCAGGACTGTGCGTCTGTATATACAGAGATGATCAGGCCTCAGCCTCACCCTGCAGGACTGTGCGTCTGTATATACAGAGAAGATGAGGCCTCACCCTGCAGGACTGTGCGTCTGTATATAAAGAGAGGATGAGGCCTCAGCCTCACCCTGCAGGACTGTGCGTCTGTATATACAGAGAGATGATCAGCCTCCAGCACTACCCTGCAGACTGTTGCGTCTGTAAAATAACAGAGATGATCAGGCCTCAACCACTGCAGGACTGTGCGTCTGTAATATACAGAAATGATGAGGCCTCAGCCTACCCGCAGGACTGGCCGGTCTGTATATTATAGAGATGATCAGGCCTTAACCCTGCAGGACTGTGCTCTGTATATACAAGATTGAGGACAGGCCTCAGCCTCACCCTGCAGGACTGTGCCTCCGTATATACAGAGATGATGAGGCCTCAGCCTTCCCTGCAGGACTGTGCGTCTGTATATACAGAGATGAGGAGGCCTCAGCCTTAACCTGCAGGACTGTGCGTCTGTATATACAGAGATGAGGAGGCCTCGGCCTTACCCTGCAGGACTGTGCGTCTGTAATATACGAGATATCAGGCCCTCAGCCTCACCCTGGCAGGACTGTGCGCTGCGTATAACAGATATTGATCAGGCCCTCTCCCTGCATGGACTGTGCCCCCGTCTTATATAGAGGTAACAAAACAGAGATGATCCGGCCTCAGCCTCACCCTGCAGGATGTGCGTCTGGTATATACAGAGATGATCAGGCCTTACCCTGCTAGGACTGTGCTCTGTATATACAGAGATGATGAGGCCTCGGCCTTACCCTGCAGGACTGTGCGTCTGTATATACAGAGATGATGATGTCCTCAGCCTCACACCTGCAGGACTGTGTGTCCTTGTATATACAAAGGGGAAGAAAATGGGATCAGGCCCAGGTACCCCCCCTAACACCTGCAAGGACTGTCGTCTGTATATACAGAGATGGAGACTCAGGCCCTCAGCCTCACCCTGCAGGAACTGTGTGACAGATATACAGAGATGATCAGGCCTCAGCATCACCCTGCAGGACTGTGCGTCATGGTATATACAGAGATGATCAGGCCTCAGCCTTACCCTGCAGGACTGTGCGTCTGTATATACAGAGATGATCAGGCCTCAGCCTCACCCTGCAGGACTGTGCGTCTGTATATACAGAGATGATCAGGGCCTCAGCCTCACCCTGCAGGACTGTGCGTCTGTATATACAGAGATGATCAGGCCTTACCCTGCAGGACTGTGCGTCTGTATATACAGAGAAGATCACTTACCCTGCAGGACTGTGCGTCTGTATATCACAGAGATGTAGAGGCCTTACTGCCCTGCAGGGACTGTGCGATCCTGTTAATACAGAGATTGATTCAAGGCCTCAGCACTCACCCTGCAGGACTGCGTGTCTTATATACAAGAGATGATCAGGCCTTACACCCGCAGGATGTGCGTCTGTATATACAGAGATGAATCAGGGCCTTACCCTGCAGGACTGTGCGTCTGTATATACAGAGATGAGGAGGCCTCACACTGCAGGACTGTGCGTCTGTATATACAGAGATGATCAGGCCTCGGCCTCACCCTGCAGACTGTGCGTCTGTTATATACAGAGATGTCAGGCCTCACACCTCACCCTGCAGTACTGTGCGTCTGTAAAACAGAGATGATCAGGCCTCAGCCTTATAAGCCCGCAAGGACTGTGTGCGTCTGTATATACGCGATGATCAGGCCTCAAGCCTCTTACCCATGCAGGATTGTCTTCTGTATATCATGAGACTGAGTCAGGGCCTTACCCTGCAGGACTGTCCGTCTGTATATACAGAGATGATCAGGCCTCAGCCTCACCCTGCAGGACTGTGCGTCTGTATATACAGAGATGATCAGGCCTTACCCTGCAGGACTGTGCGTCTGTATATACAGAGATGATGAGGCTTCCCTGCAGGACTGTGCGTCTGTATATACAGAGATGATGAGGGCCTTACCCTGCAGGACTGTGCGTCTGTATCTACAGAGATGACCAGGCCTCAGCCTTACCCTGGAGGTGTGCGTCTTTATATACAGAGATGAGGAGGCCTCCAGTCACCTGAAGGACTGTGGTCTGTTTACAGAGATGATCAGGCCTAGCCTCACCCTGACAGGACTGTGGTCTGTATTTTAACAGAGATGTTTGGGCCCTTCCCCGCCAGGACTTGTGGGGCTGTATTTTCCTGGGATGATCAGGCCTCGGCCTCAACCCCTGCGGAATGTTCGTCTGTATATACAGAGGATGATCAGGCCTCACCCTCCCCCTTTGGCAGGACGGTGCGTCCTTAATACAGAGATTTTTTGGGGGGCCTTTTAAAAGAAGGATTTGTGCGTCTGTTATACAGAGATGATCAGGGCCCTTCAGCCTCACCCGCAAAAAATTTGGGGGTCTTATATACATAAAAGAGGGCCCCCTTTCCACCCTGCGGGGCCCTGTCCCGGCCTGTATTCCCGAGAGGGATGAGGCCTCCCTTCCCCTTTGGGACGGTGCGTCTGTTTTTATACAAAATGATCGGGCCTCCCCTTTAAACCCTTCCAGGACTGTGGGCTGTATATATAAATTTTTGGGTGTCCTCACCCTGGAAAAGGATTTTTGTGCGTCTGTAAAATACAAGATGTTCACCCTTTTAGCCTTACCCTGCGGGAAAACTGGGGCGTCTGAAATATACAAGAATGGGGCCTCACCCTTTTTACCCCTGCGGGACTGTGGCCCTGTATTTTTCAGGTTGTTTCGGCCCCTTTCCTTCCCTGCAGGACGTGCTTCTGTATATCAGAGATGTTCGGGGGCCCTCGGCCTCCCCCTTTCGGACGGGTTTCCGCCCTGTATAAACAGAGTTAAAATTGGTTTCCCCAAGCCTTCCCTGCAGGTTTGTGCGTTGTATTTTACGAGATGATCATTGCCCTCCCCCCTTTTCCTTTTGTGCCTACGGGACGGTGGTTTTATACAGAGCTTTGATCAGGCCCCTCCTCCCCCTGCGGGGCAGGGCTCGGGTTTATCCCAAATGAACCAGGCCTTCCCGGCGGGCTGTGCGTAGGTTTTTAACAGAGTTGTTCGGGCCCTTTAAACCTTCCCCTTTCGGGAAACTTTTTCGTCGTTTTTGACAGAAAGGAATCGGGGCCTCACCCTCACCCGCTGGACTTTTGCGTTTGAAAATTTTCAGAGATGATGGGCCTCAGCCTTTCCCTCAGGCTGTGCTTTCTGTTATTTACAGGATGACCCAGGCCTCAGCCTCCCCCTGCGGGGAACTTTGGGGCCGTCTGAAATTTTACAGGGGAAAAACAGGTTTTTACCCTGCAGGACTGTGCGTCTGTATATACAAAATGTTGGGGGCCTCAGCCTTAAACCCGGGCGGGGACTGGCTTCTGATATAAAGAGAGGGAGGGGCCCTCACCATTACCCTCCCGGGACTGGGGGTTTCCTTTATATCAGAAGGATCGGGGGCCTAAGCCTCACCCTGCAGGACGGGTGCGGCCTGTTATACAGGGGGACCCGGGGGCCCTTTACCCGGGGCGGGCCCGTGCGTCTGTTTTTACAGGAGGATAGGCCTTACCCTGCAGGGAACTGTGCGTCGTTTATACAGAAAAATGATGAGGCCTCACCCGCGGGAACTGTGCTTTTTGTATATACAGAGATGATCGGGCCTTACCCTGAAAGGGACTGTTTTTTCTGATTTTACAGGATTGACCCGGGCCCGGGCCCCCACCCTGCAACTGTGCGTCTGTTATACGGGAGATTGGATGAGTGGCCCCCAGCCTTTTCCCCGGGGACTGTGCTTCTGTATTACGGGAAAATGATGAGGGCCTAAGCCGGGAAGGGCTGTGCGGTTTTTGAAATATACAGAGATGGGAGGACCTTCCCCTTTGCAGGACTGTGCTTTCCTGTTTATACAGAGTTGACCCTGGCCCCTTTCCCTGCGGGACTGGGGTTCTTTTTAAAACAGAAAATAAACCGGGAAATCCCCCTTCGGGGAACGTCCCGATTTAAAACCCCCAGGATGAGGGGGGGGCCCCCAGCCTTCCCGCGGGGGCCCGGTTCCAGGTTTTGGCCATTTTCCCCACCCCCGTCCCCTTTACAGGTCGTTTAATTTTAAAATTTTTTCAGCAAACTCCAGAGACTTCCCTTCTCCAAAAACTGTTTTTGGGGTTTTTCGGGGGCCAAAATGGGCCCCCTCACAGTTTAAACAGTCTGCAGTAAAGAGGGAGGAGAACCGGAAGGGCCCAAAGGTTTCGGGGGTTTTTCCCCACCGACATGGCATTTTGGGGGGGGACTTTGATGATGATTTGCCCTACCGGGGGGGCCAGGAGGGGGGATGAGGGTTGAACTGTTAGTTGGGGGGAGGTTGATCGACACTGTGGGGGCGGTGGGGTTGAGGAAAAATGAAAACGACATTTTGGGGGGCAGGGGGTCCCTGACAACTGGGGGGCCCAGGGGGGGTTGAGGGGGAGGATGATGATTGATAGTTGGGGGGCGGGTGTGATCGACACAGGGGGGCGGGGGGGGTGAGGGGTGGGATGATGACTGATATTTGGGGGGGCCCAGGGATGATGCGGACATAGGGGCAGGGGGGGGTGAAATTATTTTACATGAAAATTTGGGGGGGCAGGATATGTTGGCCCCTGGGGGGGGGGGGGTGGGCGGTTGGGGGATAATTTTATATTTGGGGGGGGGAAAGGGATTATGCGTCCCCTCGGGGGGGGGGGGGGCCCCCGGGTGGGCCAAAATTTAATTTTTTTTCCTTTTTTTATTTTCCCCGGGATTTTTTCCACATTCGGGGGGGAAATTTTTTTTTAATTTTTTTTGAACTTTTTTATGGGGCCAATTTTTTGATCCTTCATCGGGGGGCCCCCATTTTTTTTTTGGAAATATGGACAAAAAATTTTTTTGGGGTTCAAAATATGCCCCCCACGGGGTTTTTTCCACGGGGGTTTAGGATCTGACACGTTTAATTTTGGGGGGGCCCTTGTTTTAATAAAACTCCGGGGGTTTGGGGGTTTTGGGGTAAAGGAAAGAATGAAATTTGAATTGGGGGGGCCGGTGAGGGGCGACCTCGGGGGGGGAAAGGGGGGGGGTTTGAGGGGGGAATTTTTGGGCAATTAATGGGGGGGCCGGAGAAACTGACCCTCGGGGAGGGGGGGGGGGTAAAGAGGAAGGATGATGACTAATTTGGGGGGCCCAGGTTTTGGGCTGGAACATTTTTGGGGGCCCTTTTTTGAGGATATGGGAAACTTTTTTTTCCCCGGATGATTGGCACTCCGGGGGGAAGGTGGGGGTTTGGTATGGGACTAAATTTTTGGGGGGGGCAGGATAAAGCAACCACTAGGGGGCAGGTGGGGGTAAGGATGATGACACGGGATATTTTGGGGGGGCCGGGATGATGCGACACTGGGGGGGGGTTTTTTGGGAGTTGGGTAGTGGTTGGAAAAATTGGTTTTTGGTTTCCGGGTTTTTTGGGGGGGCGGGTTTGGGGGGGAATAGGGGGGGGGGGGGGGGTTTTTTGGGGTTTTTTAGGATGGTTGAAAAGGGATTTTTGGGAAGGGGAAGGGATGATTCTGACATCCGGGGGCAGGTGGGATTGTGGGGGAGGATGTTGACGGGAAAATTTTGGGGGGCGGATGATGCTGACATGGGGGGACATTGGGGGGGAGTATTTTTAATGATGGGTTGGGGGGGCGGGAAAGACTGGCCCTAGGGGGAAATTTGGGGGGTGAGGAGGGGTTGGACCTGTTTGGTTGGGGTGGCGGGAAATGATGCTGAACTCGGGGGGGGGGGGGGCAGGTGGGGTGAGGATGGTGACACTGATAGTTGGGGGGCAGGATGATTCTGACACTCGGGGGGGCAGGTGGGGTGAGGAGAGGATGATGACTGATAGTTGGGGGGGCAGGATAAATCTAAACATTGGGGGTGGAAGGGTGGGGGTGAGTATGTTTGACTAAATTTTGGGGGGGGGCCCGGGGAATGATGCTGTTGTGACGGGGCGGGGTGGGGTGGGGTTTGGGGGACACTGTTGAGGGGAGGGGGGGCAGGTTTTTTTCGGGAAAAGGGGGGGCAGGTGGGGTGAGGGAGTGTTTTTGGACGGATAGTTGGGGGGCAGGATGATGCTGACGCGACGGGGGCGGTGGGGGGGTGAGGAGATGTATGATAGTTGGGGGGGCAGGATATGCTGACCTGGGGGGGGCGGTGGGGTGAGGTGATGATTGATATTTGGGGGGGCAGGTGATCTGCCTGGGGGGCGGTGGGGTGAGGTGATGACTGTATTTTGGGGGGGGAAGGTGGGGGGGGAGGAGTGTGAGGTTTGGTTGGGGGGCAGGGGATGCTGACACTAGGGGGGCAGGTGGGGTGAGGAGAAATGTGAATTTGGGGGGGCAGGTGATGCGGGGAAATAGGGGGGCGGTGGGTGGGATGAGGAACTGGGGGGGCAGGATGATTTGACATGGGGGGGGGGGGGGTGGGATGTGAGTGAAGTTGGGGGGAAGGATGATGTGAATAGGGGGGGGGGGGGTGGGATGGAGTGAAGTTGGGGGGCGGTGATGTTGACATGGGGGGCGGTGGGGTGGGGATGATAGTGAAGTTGGGGGGCAGGATGATGCTGACAGGGGGCAGGTGGGGTGAGGAGATGAGTGACAGTTTGGGGGAGGGGGTAAGGGGGGGGCAGTTTGGGGGGGGATGATGTGAAGTTGGGGGGCGGGGGGGGGAATGATTGTGACCTGGGGGCAGGGGGGGGGTGAGGATGTTGGGGACTTGGGGGGCAGGTGGGGTGAGGCTGATGATGTTGACACTGACAGTCGGAGGGGAAGGATGATGACGCTGATAGTTGGGGGGCAGGATGATGTGGGATGTTTGAAAAATTGGGGAAGATGTTTTGTGATTTAGGGGCGGATAATGATGACACTTGGTGACGAGATGATTATGATGATACTTGGGGGAAGGATAATAATGCTGTTACATGGGGGGCAGGATGATGATGACACTCGAGTGGGAAGGATGATTACGTTGATTATTGGGGCAGGGGACAGCACGATGATGCTGCACTCGGGGGAAGGATGTTGACACTGACACTCGAGGGGCAGGATCATGCTGACACTAGGGGGGCAGCTGGGGTGAAGATGACTGATAGTTGGGGGGCAGGATGATGCTGACACTAGGGGGGCAGGTGGGGTGAGGATGATGATACTGATAGTTGGGGGCAGGATTATGCTGACGCTACGGGGGCTGGTGGGGTGAGGATGATGATACTGATAGTTGGGGGGCAGGATGATGCTGACACTAGGGGGCAGGTGGGGTGAGGATGATGATACTGATAGTTGGGGGGCAGGATGATGCTGACGCTAGGGGGGCTGGTGGGGTGAGGAGGATGATACTGATAGTTGGGGGGCAGGATGATGCTGACACTCAGGGGGGCAGGTGGGGTGAGGATGGTGACACTGATAGTTGGGGGGCAGGATGATGCTGACACTAGGGGGGCAGGTGGGGTGAGGATGATGACGCTGACAGTTGGGGGGCAGGTGGGGTGAGGATGATGATGACGCTGACAGTTGGGGGGCAGGATGATGCTGACAGTTGGGGGGCAGGTGGGGTGAGGATGATGATGCTGACAGTTGGGGGGCAGGATGATGCTGACACTAGGGGGGCAGGTGGGGTGAGGATGACGCTGACACTAGGGGGGCAGGATGATGTTGACACTAGGGGGGCAGGTGGGGTGAGGATGATGACTGATAGCAGGATGATGCTGACACTAGGGGGGCAGGCGGGGTGAGGATGATGACGCTGACAGTTGGGGGGGCAGGATGATGTTGACACTAGGGGGGCAGGTGGGGTGAGGATGATGACGCTGACAGTTGGGGGGCAGGATGATGCTGACAGTTGGGCAGGTGGGGTGAGGATGATGACGCTGACAGTGGGGGGGCAGGTGGGGTGAGGATGATGATGACTATGAAGTTGTGGGGGAAGGATGATGATGACCAGTTGGGGGGGCAGGGTGGGGGAGGTGATTGACGCTGACAGTTGGGGGGCAGGTGGGGTGAGGATGATGACGCTGACAGTTGGGGGGCAGGATGATGCTGACAGTTGGGGGGCAGGTGGGGTGAGGATGATGATGCTGACACTAGGGGGGCAGGTGGGGTGAGGATGATGACCGATGACAAGCTAGGGGGGAGTCGGGGTGAGGATGATGACGCTGACAGTTGGGGGGGCAGGTGGGGTGAGGATGATGACGCTGACACTAGGGGGGCAGGATGATGACTCTTGGGGTACACGCTGTGACACGTTGTCTCCTCTTTCAGGGTGACCGCGCTACCATCTCTAATCACCTGTTGGTGGCGATGCTCTTCTGCCTGTGCTTTGTGTTTCTGATCTACGTGTCCTGCGTCACCTGTTTGAGGAAGGAGAAGAAGCCGCCCCGAGAGCGGTGACCGCGGCTGAGGCTGTTTTTACAGATCTTTAAAATAAAATATTCCCCCCCCTTCCCCGGAGCGCCGGTGCCTGGTTTTTTCATGCAGACCCTCATTCAGTCTGAACTCGGAGACCCCAATCTCATGTGTCAGTATCTAATAAGAGCCTTGAAACCTATAGGAACCAGAGGAACCCTAGTCCCGTCCAGAGGAGCCACACCTGACAGTAGACGGCAGCCGCCAGGACCACCCCTCTAATGATGGTGGGGGCTGAGTTCAGTGACCGCTTCCCCCCTGGACAGTGAATGGGAGGTTCTCATTCAGGGTCTGGATGTGGCGGCCCTGAAGCTGGAACCCCCTTCCCCAACATGGCTGCTGATGTCATTGGCCCAGAGCCGCCCGTGTCTGCAGATATTTGACCTTTTTTTTTTTCAATGTTTTTCAAAGCCATTTCCATCAATGATGAAACAGGAGCTGATCAGCAGAGAGCGGCATCACCGTCCCCGAGGGGGAGCCCCCCCCAGAGTTCAGGAGGGCAGGACTCAGAGGTGTCATCCTGACACAACCAGAACCCATTGAGTAGCGCTTATGGCGGCCCTCGTGAGCTTTTGTCTGTGCTGCACCGTTATATCCTTATAACGTACTACCCCATGTCAGCTATAGGCAGTGACTCCATCTCAGCCACATTGTCTGATGAAGGGGTTGGTAGTCTGAACTCCACCTCCTGCCTCTACACAGGGTCAGGCTCCTGCTCCGAGCCTCTGCCATGCTTTATACTGCAGCTGCACTTTATCAAGATAAGCTCGGCACTGGACCTGCACAGCATGGAGAGCAGGGTTCTCCTATCCTCACGAGCATAAGAAGCTTGATATTGTAGGAGGAGGAATCACAGGGCTGCAGTCCATGTAATTAACAGCCAATATGGTTCCTTTACCGACTTAAAGGGGTCGTCTCTACAGCGGTCACTGCTGCTTTTTAAATTAAAGATCTTGCAAAAACAAGTCACTTTGCAATATGTGTCCATTGCCAGTGTCCTACCTATACCTAGATATCTCCTCTTGTATGGGCTGCATCAGCTCCTCAGGAAGCTATAGCTACAGACCTGTCCAATCTCTCCTGATAGGCTGCCAGCACTAGTTGCAATAGCTACAGACCTGTTCTATCTCTCCTGATAGGCTGCCAGTGCTGGTCGCTATAGCTACAGACCTGTTCAATCTCCTGATAGGCTGCCAGCACTGGTTGCTATAGCTACAGACTGTTCAATATCTGATAGGCTGCAGCAATGGTTGCTATAGCTACAGACCGTTCAATTCCTGATAGGCTGCCAGCACTGTTTTATATACCTACAGACCTGGCTTATACTGCCCAGCCTAGTAGTAGCCACTAAACACGCCCCTGAATTCAAATGAAACCAAGAAAACAGGACTGAGGTGAGATGAATCAATGTAGTGAGACAACCCCTTTAAAGGAGCGTTCCAATGAATCTAAGTGTAGCGCCACGGTCACTGAGAATGATGAGGGCGGGGGTGCGGGAGTTCCATATCTCCTTTCCATGTCACTCTGTTTGTAGCCTCCCCGAATATAGCTGAGTCCATATACTTGGCTATGTTCAGTACTTCCATAAAAGTGAATAAGGAGAACAGCCACAACCTCAATGTAATAACCTCCAAAACAATCCCTCTCCCCACCAAAGTTCTGTCAAGAAAGGTGTGTTCAATCTACCAACCTTCAAAACATCTCTTTTCCCCCTTGTTGGTTTTAATACAGTTTTTTTTTTCAAAGTAATAATCCTCCCCTTGCACACTTAAGGTTTTGTTAATAAAGTTTTCTTCAGTTTTACAACCTTTAAAATAACCTCCTTCCCCAATAAAATGTTGTTAATAAAGTTTTATTCAATATAACAAACATCCTCTTTCCCCTCCAGTGTTTTAATAAAGTTTTTCAATGTAACAACCTCTAAAATAACCCCCTCCCCCACCAAAGCTTTGTTAAAAAAGTTTAATTCATTGTAACAACCCTCTTCCCTGCCAATGATTTCAATAAAGTTTTATTCAAAATAACTCCTTTCCTCCCAGTGTTTTTAAAAAAGTTTTATTCACTGTAATAACCTCTAAAACAAACCACTTGACCAGTAAAGTTTTGTTTTTAAATAAAGTTTTATTCAATGCAACAATCACCAGTTTTGGTAATAAAGTTTCATTCAATATAACAACCTTCTTCCCCATCAATGATTTTAATCAAGTTTTATTCAATATAATAAAGCTAAAACAATCCCTCTTCCACTAGTTTGTTAATAAAGTTTATTTCAATGTAATAACCGTCAAATCATTCCCTTTTCCCCATCAGTGTCTTGTTAATAAAGTTTTATTCAAAATAATCCCCCTTCCTCTCTAGTGTCTTTTTTAAATAAAGTTTTCAGTGTCACAATTCTTCCCCCCTAATGTTTTATTCATAAAGTTTAATTCAACACAACAAAATCCCCTTTTGCTCTGTTGCTTCTGATAATAAAGTTTCACCTCAATAAGAGGAAAGAAAAAAAAGTGCGCAGGCGCATAACGCAGCCTGCGCTGCCCACGGAGAAACATTTTACGCGCCTGCGCACACCGCCGTCTCCCGCGCCGGAGCCGCCCCGGAGGTATGCGCATGCTCAGCTGGACTCTTAGCGGCTTCCGGTTTAGCTCCCGCCCGGTCCGCCATCTTGGATGGACTGAGAGGAGAAAAAAAAGGGAGGGGGAGGAGAGAGCGAGCTGTATAGAGAGGACGGGAGGAGGGGGCTGAACGATGCTCCCTATAGACTGACACGGAGCTCCTGCACTGAGGGCACCTATAAACACACAGGAGGGAGTCTATGAGGAGGCCGTGATGCACATCATGTAGGCAGCAGTCATCCCGGCTGGGTACATCAGGCTCCATATTGGGGGCTGTAGGTAGCAGCCTATAGGCTCCATCTGTCCACACAGCACAGGCCGTATGGGGGGCTCCCTCCATAGACACACAAAAGAGAGCCAGTGAGAGCCCGCCGAGGTGACACCGGCACGCTCGCCTATGTCCACAGACACCGCCAGCGTTACCGAGGGGCCCGGGGAGCCAGCATGGGAGGCCACGGGCACCGCCTGACGCCCCTCGCCGACTGAGCGCAGCGCCAGGACCCCGCCGCACCCTGACACTTCCGGGGTAGGTGCCCCGGGGGAAAAAGGGGCCCGGGGGGTCAGGGGTGAGGGCCGGGGACGGGGGGCCAGCTGAAAGGGGCGGGGGTGGGCGCCGGGGTGACAGGGGGGGCCCAACAGGGAGGGTATGGGGGGGCTGCTTTTCAACGCCGGGGGTCCCCAGAGGGCTGGTGTGAATCAGGGGTAAGGGGAGGGGCGGGCGACTGGGGCGCGCTGTAAATTTTGGGTGGTGGGGGAGGGCGCCGCTGTGACAGAGGGCCAGGCAGCCGGTTATCGGGGGCTGCGTCAAAGCCCGGTTTAGTAGTGGCATCAGGGGGTTTTGGGCACCCCCAGGCCCGGTACATAGTGACTCAGGGGTTGGTGGGCACCACCAGGGCCGGTACAGTATTACCTCGGGGTTTTGGGGGGACCCCCGGGCCGGTACTAGGACTCAGGGGTTTGGGGGGCCCACCCGGGGGGACGGTAGTGACCTCAGGGGTTGGTGGGCACCACCAGGGCCGGTATCGGTAGTGACCTCAGGGGTTGGTGGGCACCACCAGGGCGGTTGGTATGATAGGGGGTTGGGGGGCACCACCGGGCCGGGTACGGTAGTGACCCCGGGGTTGGGGGGACCACCAGGGCCTATCGGGTGACCTCAGGGGTGGGCACCCAGGGGGCGGTATCGGGAGGACCCCCAGGGGGGTTTGGGGGCCCCCACCGGGGGGGTATCGGAAAACCTCAGGGGTTGGTGGGACCCCAAAGGGGGGGTATGGTAGGACCTCAGGGGTGGGGGGCACCTCCCGGGGGGGTATCGGTAGGGAACAGGGTCGGGGGGACCCCCGGGGCCGGTATCGGTAGTGACATCAGGGGTCGGTGGGCACCTCCAGGGCCGGTATCGGTAGTGACATCAGGGGTCGGGGGGCACCTCCAGGGCCGGTACGGGTTACTCAGGGGTCGGGGGGGGACCTCCAGGGGCCGATCGGTTTTACATCAGGGGGTCGGGGGGCACCCCCCAGGGCCGGGTTTGGTATGCATAGGGGTCGGGGGCACCTCCGGGCCCGGTAAACGGGAGGAGGGCACGGGGTCGGGGGGCACCTCCAGGGCGGTACGTAGTGACTGGGGGTCGGGGGGCACCTCCCGGGGCCGGGGTATCTGTGGGGACTCCGGGGTCGGTAGTGACACCAGGGGGTCGGGGGGCACCTCCAGGGCGGTAACATAGTGAATCCGGGGGTCTTAGGACATCAGGGGTCCGGGGGGGGACCTCCCGGGCCGGTATCGGGAGGACTCGGGGGGGGGGTAGTGAATCAGGGGGTCGGGGGGCACCCCCAGGGCCCGGGTTTGGGAGTGACATCGGGGGGCCCTCCAGGGCTTTTCGTATGACATCGGGGGTCGGGGGGACTCCAGGCGGTATCGTAGTGAACGGGGGGGTGGGGGGCACCTCCAGGGGGGTACGTAATGCTCAGGGTCGTGGGGAAAGGGGGTCTGGTTACGGTAGTGACATCAGGGGTCGGTGGGCACCACCAGGGTCGGTATCGGTAGTTGACATCGGGGGTGGGGCCCCCCGGGGCCCGTTCGGTATGACTCGGGGGTCGGGGGGAACTCCAGGGCCGTACGGTAGTGACATCAGGGGTCGGGGGGCCAAACTCCGGGGGGGTATCGTAGTGACTCAGGGGGGGGGGGACCTCCAGGGCGGTATCGGTATGACTCAGGGGTGGGGGCACCCGGGGCCCGGGTTATCGGGTTTAGTGACATAGGGGGTCGGGGGCCCCTCCGGGCCCCGGTATCGGTAGTGAATCGGGGGGCGGGGGGCCCCTCCGGGGCGGTTATCGTTAGTGACTCGGGGTGGGGGGCACCCCAGGGCGGGTATGGGGAAAGGAAACAGGGGTGGGTGGGCACCTCCAGGGGGGTATCGGTTAGTGACATAGGGGTCGGTGGGCCCAACCCTTTTTTTTGTTGGTAGTGACATCGGGGTTGGGGCACCCCCAGGGCGGTATCGGTAGTGACATCGGGGGTCGGGGGGGCACCCCCGGGGGCCCCGGTAGGGGGTAGTGACATAGGGGTCGGTGGGCCCCTCCGGGGGCCGGTATGGTAGTGACTGGGGGGGTCGGGGGCACCTCCGGGCCGGGGGGTTAATCGGGGGTTTAGTGAATCAGGGGTCGGTGGGCTCATCAAAGGGGTTCTCTCACTACAGACATTGAAGGCGTCTTGTTGCCGTCATTGCACCCATCTCCTTAACGAGCCCCAAAACCTTTGCGTCCTGAATGGGTCTCGGAGACGGGAAATGGGAGCCGAAAACAATGGCGAGTCAGCAAAGGGTTTAA
>JAODAL010047096.1:0-30262 GCA_025379985.1 Phyllomedusa bahiana | reverse complement strand
CCCCTTTTTCCTTTTCTAAAACGGGGGCCCAAACTGAACAGCAAAATCTAATGAGGACGCACCAATGCTTTTGTACAGCGTAAAATGAAAAACCTTGTCCCCGAGTAAGCCTTTAATACAGCCAAACTTACTTGCCCAAAGGCAGCTGTTTGCTTTGCAGCTTTCTAGTCTATGACTACAAGCCCCAGCTTCTCAAAAAGGGTTTCTCCAATTTTTTCTCCCCCTAGGACATATGGTGCCTGAATTATTTCTCCCCAAAGATGCAAAACCTTACATTTTACCCACATTGAACCCCATTTCCCAAAGTGGATGCCCAAGCACCAGTGTGCCAGGCTCTGCAATTTTATGAGTATCTTACATGTTTTGCACTACCGGCTATCGACCCTTCACTAAATAAAATTTAATAAAACTTAAATAAAGAGGACCAAAATATGACCGGGGGCACACCACTCACAAGGGGAGACCCCCAAAAGTGGGAGTCTTTTTCCCCCACCACCCCTCGAGACATACAGCAGCCATTTTTTAAAATCCAATTTACCCGTTACTAAAAACCCTGGATTCCCCTAATTTTCCCCAACAAACGCTTATCGGTACAGTGCAAATCCTTTGCAAAGTCTAAAAACACAATACCAAGCTGCCCTCAACCAGACTTCTACTCACCTTTTCATAAAAAAATCAGATTGGTCCAGTTTCTGTCCTTAGAAATCCATACGGCAATCACTAAAAATATTGTTTTTTGTCAACATACCCCCTTAAACCCCCTTATACCCCTCATCTTCCTTCAAACACGCCACATAAACCCCTTTTTAAAAAAGCCCTCTCTGGGTCCTCCTGTGCGCTAACTACCCACCAGTCTCTAACCTGCCCTTCATCCAAACTCCGAAACGCTTGGCTACTCTGCCATCCACACCTCTACAAAACCCTTCTGACCCCCGGGAAAAGGTTTCCGCACCTACACTCCACGGAAACGCCTTAAATTTAAAATCCAAATGACCCCCTAACAGCAAAATCTCAGGTAACTACTCCTTCGCTTCTTTTTTATCTCTCTCCCTTTTAAAACTTAATCACCACCTTCTCCTCAGCATGCCTCAGCGCCATTGGCCTCCGGGCCCACCGCTACTCCGGTTTGGTTCTAAATTTTAAACCGTCTGATCGCTCCTTCAGTGTCTCATTTGCCGGTTCTATCTCCTCTCCCTCTTGGGGTTGGAGTTCCTCAGGATCATTCTGGGTCCTCTCCTCTTTACATTGTACACAGCCTCCTTTGGGACAAACCATCAGTAGATTTGGCTTCCAGTACCACTCTATGCTGAAGACCACCCCAATTAAACACCTCCTCCCGAGACATCATCCCCGCCCTGCTACAAAACACCAGTGACTGTCTGGCCGCTGTCTCTGACATCATCCTCTCTCCATCTGAAACTAAACCTCACTAAGACTGAACTTCTTGTCTTTCCCCATCTACCAACCAACCCCACCCTGCAATTTCTGTTTCTGTTTTGGGGTACCACCATTTCTCCTAGGCAGCAGGCCCCTGTCTGGGGGTTATATTAGATTCTGATCTGTCCTTCACCCCATATATCCAATCCCTTGCCCGCCCTGTCACCTGCACCTCAAGAACATCTCCAGAATCTGTCCGTTTCTCCACCGTGGAAACAACTCAAACTCTCATTACTGCTCTTATTCTTTCTCGTCTTGACTACTGTAACTTCTTGCTTATCGGTCTCCCTCTCTGCAAACTCTCCTGCAAACTCTTCAATCTGTCCTGAATGCAGCAGCCAGGCTCATCTTTCTCTCCAGCCGCTATAAATGACGCCTCTACCCTGTGTCAGCACTGCACTGTTGCCCCTTTAGTACAGGATACAGTATAAACTCAGCATTCTCACTCATAAAGCTCTCCACAACTCTGCCCCCCCCTACATCCCTTATTATTATTATTATTATTATTATTATTATTATTATTATTATTATTAAAAACCTGAAAGAGATAATCTGATTAAACTAGCCAGACACTACCCTTGATGGTCTAGGAAATTAAGGGGGTAAAAGCAAGGTTCCTTGGTAGTGTAGTGCATAAATGGGGTAATCACAAAATCACTGTTAATCCAGTACAGTGAGGGTTTTAAAGCAATAATCTCTGGTGGTCTTGGGATGTGTGGGAGTTACTGTAAGGATTCTTGGTGGTCTATGGCAGTAGAAGGGCTAATATATAGATTCCTGGTGAAGGGTATTGGGGGATTAATGCTGCATACAGTACCTGGTTGTCTAGGGCAGTTTATGTTAGGATCCCTGGTGGTTTTGAACAGCAAAAGTTTAATATATTGAATCCTGGTGGAATGGTAAATGCTACACATTTGACATCCAGTGATACTCAACCTTTCTAGGCTTCAGCATTCTTCCAGTGGTTACTTCTTGTTTCCTTACTGCACTAATCATTGATTTAAGAGCAGAGAGGACTGTGCAGATATAACCGATCGTCTATCACACGATAATTACAGGGACAGTCAGCCTGTAAAATACTGTATATGTGTGTAGTTAGATTCTTTACTTCTTGGAAAATTTTAAGAAGATTATATTGTTTTCAAGCTTGATCAATTTATTTTTAAGATGTTTCCAACATAGGTCAAGGTTGTTTAATTTGGCCATTTTATGATCAATATTCAACTATCAGAAAACTTCTGTCATACTCATCAACATTTTCTGTATAAAGTGGAGGGTGAGCTATAGATCTTACAGCCTGGCCTTAAATGACAGATGTGTGGCAAGGCTTCCATCTTCCCTGTCCCATTTGCATCCGTTTATTCCATAGTGCAATGCTTTGTATGTCTGACTCTGACAGTTCTCCTCCTATTCATAGTAGGTAGAAGAGTGATGGCTTGAATCGGCAGTTCTTCAACAAAAATTTTTCTAGAAAAATCAGGTTTGAATCGAGTCTGGAGTTCTGGTTAAAGTTAACAATGATCTGACTAAATCCAGCTTGCAATCAATTTGTGCCTTAGTGTTACTTTTTAATACAACACTGGTATTTGCAGGATAAGGATAAGCTTTTTATGTCTCATGTTTTTGTGTCACTAATAAGAACAATGATGGGGCTGTCATGGAGGATTACTGGAAACCATATTATTGGTAAGACTTGGTTCACATCTGTGTTGAGATTCCGTTGAAAGTGGACACAAAGGGATCTGTTTCACAACTAACAACAATGGTGCCCGAGGGACTCGATTGATTGGGTCCATTGGGTTTCCGCCATTTTCCAAAGGAAAATGCAACAAAGGTTCTGAACTGAACTTCCAATGCATATGTGAACCAAGCCTATGTCTAATTATCTTTTTCGACTGGCAATTCATAGAAAGCAGTTACTAGGGCTGGCTAAGAAATAAGTCAGAGCTATGTAGTCAGTACGGTTCTCCTAGTGCTAATGTTCTAAAACAGGCGACTGTGCATCTATTTGCCAATTTTATTAAATCACCATTGTACAAAATTTCCCAGACACAACAGCGACACGAGTAGCCTTTTAAAACGTACAGCCACCTGTTTAAGAACATTAGCCCTTGGAGAACCACACTGACTACGTACATCTGAATTTTTTCTTAGCCAGCCCTAGTGCGCTCCATAGAGCCTCTATCCTGTGGGATCTATATCCCAGTTTTGTGTATAGTTTTATAAGGGAATTCTGACCAAACATGATGAGCTCTTTTTGGGGAGGCCAGCTGCACAGGACTGTACCACTACCGAGGCTGTTAATAAGCTTTTAACTGTGTTGTACAGAATCTGTACAACATTATAAGGTGAGAGCACAGCTAATATACGCCACCTTCCCCTTGTCTTCTTTTTCCCCCTTTCTCCCCCACCTCTCTGTTCTTTTCCCGAGTGTCTACTGCGAGGATATGAGGGCGATGATGGATATGTGTGCAAAAAGGCTATTGCACACCTCATATACCCACCAAGCTGTCTCCCAACAACTGACTTCCTTCATGAGCTTCATGCTGCCAATGTCATTTATGTCAAGTTTGTGTAAAAATTATAAATATATATATATATATATATATTTATATATTATATATATATATATATATATTTATATATAATAAATATATAAATGTGTATGTAAGCGGTGAATGTGTGCAAAATATATATATATATATATATATATATATATTATATATATATATATATATATATATATATATATATATTAAAGTGCATATGCAAGCAGTGAATGTGGTTGAGTATGGTATAGTGATATGTATATTGCATCTCATGGGGAAACATTTAAGTTCTGGGTGTATATATGTTTGTATTTGCACGGGCATATAAATGCCTATCTACAGCTCTGGTTAATAATAAAATATAAAAATCGCTCCTTAAGTAGCTGCAGATGTATGTATATAAGGTGCAGAAAAGCCAGACATGTTGTTTCTAAGCTGCATATTTTCCATCTTTTTCTGTGTCTACTTTCTGTTTCCATAAATGTATATTGTCTCCTTCTATATTTGCTGACTGAGCTGGCTATTCCTGGTGTGATGTTAAAACTGTAAGCTCTGGACAATCAATTCCGCTGCTCCCTCCTCCCTCTCACAGCATGAATGTGACTAAAATATATTACTACATTTCATATGTTCACATGTTCAAATGATCTAAGCAAAACAATAAAAAATCCAGCTCAGCCATGCGTGAAGCCATTGCCATCCAGCAATTTAGCACTGTATTGTATGAGGAATCTGTTGCTTGTACCGACCACTATAAAATAAGGTATCTGATGTAGTATAAGACCTTAAAATGGGAACAAAAATTATCTTCATCTTGAGAAAAAACAAGTGAGAGGATATTATTTTTTTCTTTTAAAGTTTTGAGTAAAATGTGTATATTGCAACAAATAAAATATGCTATAAAATATGAAAAATGTGTTGATACCCTTCAAATGTAAATGCATTGGACAACAGGGGGTCCACAGTGTATTTCTAGTACTAATGTGAATGGCAATAATACTAAGAAGATGCCTGTCTTTTTTTATGCGTTTTTTTGTGCAGAAAGGCACAGCAATTAATGCTGTACATTTCAGCACAAAAAATGCATTCACAAATGCATAAAAAATGCACCACAAACGCAACACAAAACACCCCGTGTGAAAGCACCCAAAAGAAGACATACTCTTGAAAGACACAGATGTAGACTAAATCCCTTGAAATGCAGAAATTTAAACATATAGGGCGACATGTTTGAATCTCGCCACGTCGGGGCGCACCTTTCCGACGGTTTTCCGGCGAAATTTGCGCCTGATTTATGTCGGCGCCGGGGCGTGCTCATACATACTATGTATAGTCCGCCACGCCTCGCCAGTGTTTGGGGCGCAGTGCGGGACTTAGGCGCAGTGCGGCGCTGCGCCTATGATTCGCCGCCCGATGTAGTGCACTACAATGGGAGAAGTAGCTCGCGCTCTGATTGGCTGGGATAGCCATGCCCCCGCTAACTCAGCCAATCAGCTCATTTCTGCATTTTTACTGTATTTTGAACTGTCCCCCCTTTGATTTTGATTGGTTCAAACTTCTATATAGGCTATAATGGTTCCCTGTCGCTCCTATTCTGATTGGCCGAGATAGACAAGCCCCCGCTAGCTCAGCCAATCAGCTCTTTTCAGCATTTTCACTGTATTTTGAACTGTCCCGCCTTTGATTCTGATTGTTCAATATTTCTCCATAGGTTTTAATGGTTCACTGTCGCTCCTATTCTGATTGGCCGGTTTCTGCCGACCAATGAGAATAGCTTTCAGAATTTGAATTACTGTATTTCCCGGCAATTTCCAATATCCTAATTCTTGATATTGCGCCGTTCTAGATTTTGGGAAAATGATTTTTTTAATGTATTTTTTATTTTTGAGGTTTGAGCTCTTTTCTGACAATGTTTTCCACCTTTATAAAGGCGTTTTTTTTCAGAATCCTACTCCATGCTGCACGGAGCTGAGAGCCGAGATTTCTGATATGATCTTCTATGTTTCCTCGCATGTTCCGTTCTTGCTTCACTTCGCCGCCGCCGGAGCATTTAGACCAGAATCAGCTAGGTCTGACTGTCGGAGCTGGTGAGTGCTGCAATGCGCCGTACTTTGCCGACTCGCGATCATACATGCCTCTGAGTTTTCGAGCGTGCCGCGTCCCGCCCCGGAACGCCTACACCGCGCCCACACCGCGCCCATTGCCTGCCCCTTCATGCAAGGCGCAGCTGAAAGTGGCGAACGCTGCGCCTAACATCGCATCCCTGCGTCCGACAGCAGATTCAGGCAGGATACGCCAGAAAACAGGCGTAAAGCCCGATCATACATGTCGCCCATAATCTGAATTTCTGAAGCATGACATATAATGTTTCCATGATAATGAGTTACTCTGTTCAAACTGGGCAAACTTTATCTAAATGCATATGATTTTCTAAATCTTGGCAACTTGCCTTTGTACGTTTAGTCACATTTTTTTTAATTAAAAATGTATTTTTAAATGTCCAAAAAAGCCCAAATACATAAAAACTGACATTTTACCGCACACTTTAAGCTCCATCCACATGACATTTATCAAAATACTCTTTGAATTCTAAAATGTGTTGTTCAACAAGTATTTAAACGTGGTTTTCAATTTGGATTTTAGGTTTATTTTTCCTCTGGATTTACAATCAGAAAATTAGTCCATCTCTATAGGGTTTGGACGTAGATCCAACATAGAAATGTCTAGGATGTTTACCTAAAATATGGCAGAAGTAGTCTTTTCTATCTTAGAAAAGTGCACAGCTCTCTTCAATTTTCACTTAATTAGAAGTCAGTGCTCAGAAATGAGTGTTAATCCACCCACTGAAAAAATCAAAAATGGTCAGGTAAGATTGCAAGGTTGCAAACATAGGTGTAACATTGGATCAAAAAGTGGGAGGGCTAATTTTCCCTCCCCTTTCCCTTTCACTTCCTTCCCTTCCCCTCCTCTCCCTGCAGCGAAGCGGCTACCTCTAACCCAGCTAGATGGTCTGGGGGAGCGCTGTGAACTCCCCCAGTGGGTCTGGGCTGAGCCCATATGCCAAACACTTTTGGTGCAATCCTTAAGGTTATGAGTGGCTCTTGTGATCCTAAGTTTAACGATTCCCTGCATGGTTAAAACTGTCATAGTTAAGTAGAAATTCAATAGAAGTGAACATCAGACTGCATATTTAGATTTACCTGTTATAGGCTCCATAACATTCTATGGTGATTCTAATATAGTATATCAAATTATACACATCTATCTATTTTGACATCACTGATAGTAAGTATTTTGTTGTCACTGTTGTTAACTTAATACTACAGTTTGATAATTACTCAAGTTCAGGGCCATACTGGGACTAAAAAGCAGCCCTGGCCATGAAGCCAAACCAGCCCACCTACAATATTTTCTCCTCTACATGGAAATAAAAAACATTGCGCACTGCAGCGAATTTCACTTAACTGCCCCCACCCCCATTTCTCCATCACTACTCCATTAAATTTGTAATACACACAACAGAGTGAGAAAAATAAAAAACAATCTCACTGTACCCCCACAAATCACTTATGTCACATATTGTACCCCAAAAATTATTTTCTAGCATAACATAGACCCGAAATGACATAAAAAAACTAAGCACTACTTTAGATACAAGCGCCAGGTGTTTCAGGGAACAAGCTGCACAAAGATCGTCAGAGGAAATCTCCTGCTACGATCCTCTAATAAAGACAATCGCGCTGTGTTCGCTGTATAAGGTACAGTAACAGTGCAAACGTTTCCCCAGAGATTTGTAGGTCTTGTATGCATGCTCGGCTTTCGTTAGCTACAGCATTAGTGACGTCACTTTAGTCTGTTAGCCTGTGTGTGTGGATCCTGCACGCTGCCGTCTGGGGCGTATCAGCGGTGAACACACCACACTGTATATATTTTTTATTTATTATTTCTGTCAAATCCACCAACTGAAGATTAAAGTGGACAAGAAACCTGGATTAGTGCGAGGTTCCTGGCTTATGTGAGCATCAAGTGAGAATCTTTGGTTGCACTGTTAGGCTATGTTCACACGGTGTAATTGCGGGGACATATTTCACCCGCAGTTATGCCGTATGCTCAGGAGCAGGGGCGGGCCATAGACATTCATTATTCACGGCGTGTATACGCTGTGAATAATTGACATGTCACTTCTCTGCCCGCTCAGCGTATTGTCCGAGTGGGGAGAAGAGACATAATCCATAGTTCTCTATGAGAACTGTGGATTACCGTAATTATTGGGACGTATCTCGCACTGTATTTAGCACAGTACAGCGCAAATAACTGGACGAGATATGTCCTAATAATTGCCGTGTGAACATAGCCTTACAGGTTTGTTTTACTCTAATTGCATGGGGGTTGCAAATTTTGGAGTTTGATTATTTGGGGACTGCTTGTGGGGAATCAAGTTGGTACCTTATACAGCGAACAGATCGCTATTTTCGTTTATATATATACTGTAAGAGACCAAGGGGTAAAGTGGTTGATGGAAGGTATGTATCACCGAGGTGGCTGGCCTCGGTGATATAAAAAACCCTTAGTTGTTTGTCAGCGATGTTATGTTGCTGACCATTTGTTATTATGGTAGTTCGGGGTCCGGGTTTTTTATGGAGCGGCCGGAGAGTTGGGTGGGAAGGTCGCTCCCATACTGCAGCCCAGGCCTTACCAGGCATATATAAGGCAGCTGACACAGCTCAGGGAGGAACAGTCTGAGGAAAGCTGGAGGCTTCCTGTGAGCTGTGGAGACATCAAGCTGCCAAGGTGTTGCTGTGGAATTTGTGCCACTGACCTGGTGAGGCTGTTCCTTTATTTACAAATTTCTGTTGTTCCTGAGGAAAGGACTGCATCTGAACTGTGGTTGTCATAAGCTGAAGAAAGCCTGATTTTGTTTTTGTTGTTATTTGGCGTCCAGGAGACAATAAACTTTCGTTCATCTTTGCACCTTACCACCTGTGTCTGCACGTACCGTGACTGCCACTGAGCTAAAACCCCCACAATTGGTGCTTCGGATGCGGGCAGTACTCCCAAGTGCACAGGTGATTACAAGTTGGTGCTTAAGACTGTATGTCCTGGGTGAAAGCCATAGCCCGCTCTGAAGGCATGGAGGAGCTCATTAAGCACCTGGTGCAGAGCAGCGCTCAGCAACAGCAGGCTTTTCAGGAGACAAACAGGGCTCAACAGGAGACTAACAAGCTCCTGGTTCAGCAGATGGCTCTCCTGACGGACGCCATTAGAGCCAGGGAATCTGCGCCTTCCCCAAGCCGAGATGACAGTAACAAGGCAAGGAGGACTGTAAGAGAAGCCCTACAAAAAATGACCCCGGATGATGATGTGGAGGCATTCCTGTCTGTGTTTGAGAGGGTAGCAGACAGGGAGAAACTGCCCGAGGAACAGTGGGCTGAGGTCCTCGCCCCGTATCTCACTGGTGAACCCAGACAGCCTACTATGACCTACCTCCCCAGGATGCTAAGGAGTATGGGAAACTCAAAGCCGAGATACTGGCCTGTCTGGGAGTCACATTGGCCGTCCGGGCACAAAGGGTACACCGCTGGGCATTTAGCAGGGACAAGCCTCCCAGGTCCCAAATGTTTGACCTGTTCACACTGGTCCAAAAGTGGCTACAACCAGACACCTGTACCCCTGCCCAGATGGTTGAACGTGTGGTAATGGATCGCTTTGTCCATGCTCTCTCTGAGCCCGTCCAGTGCTGGGTTGCCCAAGGGGACCCCCATAATGCAGATGAGCTGGTGAGCCTTGTAGAACGGTATGCGGCTGTCGAGCACTCCCTGGGCAGTCAGGGGGGTCTGAAGTCTCCCTACTGGGGTTTACAAAATGGCGCTGGAACTCAAAGGAGGTCGACCAAGTCTTCCAGGGATGGGCATCTAAGGATCCAGGTGGGACCATCGACATTGACCGGGAACCGAGCCCGCCCTGTTATCTGCTGGAGGTGCCAGGGTCCAGGACATATAGCGGCACACTGTCCCACTGCTTCCGAGTCCATGGACTGCTCCTTTGGGAGGCGCTGCTCTATGTTTGCCCAGCCTGTGTGCAGTGCCGTCCCTCATCTAGGCGAAGGGCCGCAGGTCTGCCGAGTGAGGGTGAATGGAGTCCTGGTGACTGGACTTTTGGACTCAGGAAGCCTGGTCACCCTAGTGACTGCTACTCTACCCCATGAACTGGTACCTGGGAAACAGGTGGGGTGATCTGTATAAATGGAGATACTAAAGCATATCCATGGCCAGGTTACCCTGCATACGGACTGCGGTGGCGTGTCCCATGGGTAGGGGTGGTGAGAGGACTTCTGCATGACATCATCATTGGGCGTGATTTCCCTCTTTTCTGGGATTTATGGGGAAAAGTTAGCACCCCTGATCGAAGGTAAAGATGGTGCTGGAGATAATATCGGTCCCACGGATCGTGGGAATGTTTCCATTATGTGTATTGGCTGGGGATGAGGAAGAGGAAGTATCCTCTGAGGTGATTGCCCCTGAGTTGGGAGTCTCCCGAGAGAATTTCGGGACGGCCCAACTCTGGGATTTGACTTTAAAGGGTGCCCTGGATCAGGTGACGGTGTTAAATGGGGTTCCCCAAGAACCAGGGGCTGATACCCGGTTCCCCCATTTTGCAGTGAACAATGAGCTATTGTACCGGGTGACTAAAGTGAGGGACGAAGTGGTAGAGCAATTACTTGTCCCAGGACCTTATCGTCGTCTGGTCCTGGAATTGGCCCATTCTCATGTGTTGGGTGGTCACCTGGGGGCTGAAAAAACCCAAGAGAGGGTCCTGCAACGGTTCTACTGGCCCGGGTGCTTAAAAGAAATCCGGGAATACTGTCAGTCTTGCCCGGTTTGCCAATTAACCTCCCCGGTCGCCCACTTCCGGAGTCCACTAGTCCCCCTGCCGATTATAGAGGTCCCATTCCAACACATCGCCATGGACATGGTAGGGCCTCTGATGAAATCCGCCAGAGGCCATCAGTATATATTAGTGGTGGTGGATTATGCTACCCGGTACCCTGAGGCAGTGCCTCTATGGAACCCCTCTGCTAAGAGCATAGCCCACGAGTTATTCCAGATATTCTCGCGAACGGGACTACCCGAGGAAATCCTGACCGACCAGGTGACCCCATTTATGTCCAAGGTCATGAAGGAAGTGTGCAAACTCCTAAAAATCACCCAGTTAAGAACCTCGGTATACCATCCCCAGGCTTAGTGGAGAGGTTTAATAAAACCCTAAAGTCCATGTTAAAAAAGGTGGTAGCAAAGAACGGCAGAGATTGGGACTGCCTACTCCCATATTTGCTGTTTTCGGTCAGAGAGGTTACCTAAGCATCCACGGGGTTTTCGCCCTTTGATTTGTTGTTACGGCGGCACCCTAGAGGGTTGCTTGATGTGGCTAAGGAGAAGTGGGAGAGTGAAGCTACTCCCTATAAAAGTGTAATTGAGCATGTCATGCAAATGCAGGAGAGGATCTCCAAGGTTATGCCCATTGTGAGGGAACATTTGCTCAAGGCCCAGGAGACTCAGGCTAGAGTGTACAACGATCAGCCCGACTTAGACAATTTTCAACCAGGAGACCGTGTACTCGTACTTGTGCCCACCGTAGAGAGTAAGTTCATGGCTAAGTGGCAAGGCCCATATGAGTGGTGGAAAAGGTAGGCGAGGTAAACTACAAAATCCATCAGCCAGGGAAAAGGAAACCTTTCCAAATCTATCATGTTAATTTAATAAAGCCTTGGAAAGATAGAGGTCCCCCGGAAACCCCTTGCATGGTGGCCCAGCCGGAGGTCAGTATTGAGGATGTTAAAATTGAGGAGGCTTTATCCCCTTCCCAGAAACAACTGTGTCGGGAGTTACTGCAGCAGAATCGTGATATGTTCTCCGACTTACCCGGTCTCACCCAGGTCATTGAACATGAGATCCTCACAGAACCTCATGTTCGGGTAAACATCAAACCCTACCGAGTTCTGGAGGCCCGTAGGGAGGCAATTTCTGCTGAGGTAAAATGAATGCTAAAGCTGGGAGTAATTGAGGAGGCAAAGAGTGGGTGGTCAAGCCCTATAGTCCTGGTGCCAAAACCGTCTGGCAAGTGGCGGTTCTGCAATGACTATAGGAAGTTGAATGAAGTGTCCAAATGGGATGTTCCACCCGATGCCCAGGGTGGACGAACTCATTGAGAGGCTAGGAACTGCTCGGTATATTACCACCTTGGACCTAACGAAGGGCTACTGGCAGATTCCCTTTCCAAAGAGTCTAGAGAGAAAACGGCCTTCTCCACACCAGATGGTTGTTACCAATATGTTAGGATGCCTTTCGGGTTGCAGGGAGCCCCGGCGACCTTCCAGAGGGCAATGGACAGAGTCTTAGGCCTCCACAAAGAATATGCTGCCACATATTTAGATGATATCGTCATTTTTAGCCGGGATTGGGAAAGCCACCTGGGTAAAGTCCAGGCAGTCCTAGGGGCATTAAGGAAAGCTGGTTTCACTGTGAACCCCAAAAAATGTGCCATGGCCATGGAAGAAGCGAGATATCTGGGGCATATTGTGGGGAAAGGGGAGATCAAGCCGCAGGTAAACAAGGTGGAGGCGGTGCAGAATTGGCCGCGGCCACTTACAAAAAAACAGGTTAGAGCCTTCTTGGGGATCATAGGATACTACAGGAGATTTATTCCTAATTTCGCCACAGTAGCAGCCCCTTTAACAGACCTTACAAAAGGTGCAAAGTCTGTCATGGCTAAGTGGTCTCCAGAGGCGGAAAGGGCCTTCCAAGAGCTGAAACAGGCTCTGTGTAAGCAGCCAGTGCTTGTGGCCCCAGATTTTGATAAAGAATTTATTGTGCAGACAGATGCGTCAAATGTGGGTCTGGGCGCTGTCTTATCCCAGGAAATTAACGGTGAAGAGCACCCTGTCATGTTCCTCAGTAGGAAGCTGTCGGCATGTGAGAAGAACTATGCCATAGTAGAGAAGGAGGGTCTCGCCATCAAGTGGGCTCTGGACTCTCTAAGATATTACCTTCTGGGAAGAAGATTTAGGTTAATATCTGACCATGCCCCGTTAAAATGGATGAGGGAGAGAAAAGGGAACAACGCCAGGGTCACGCGGTGGTTTCTGGCACTCCAAGACTTTGACTTCCATGTGGAGCACAGGCCAGGGAAGCTACATGGGAACGCGGACGCATTGTCGAGGGTCCATTGCTTGGTGACAGACGGTGCCCAGCCCCCCGGCTTGGGGCAGAGGCGGCGGTATGTAAGAGACCAAGGGGTAGAGGGGTTGATGGGAGGTATGTATCACCGAGGTGGCTGGCCTCGGTGATAAAAAAAAAACCTTTAGTTGTTGTCAGCAATGTTATGTTGCTGGCCATTTTTTATTATGGTAGTTCGGGTCCGTGTTTTTTATGGAGTGGCCGGAGAGTCGGGTGGGAGGGTCGCTCCCATACTCCAGCCCAGGCCTTACCAGGCATATATAAGGCAGCTGACACAGCTCAGGGAGGAACAGTCTGAGGAAAGCTGGAGGCTTCCTGTGAGCTGTGGAGACATCAAGCTGCCAAGGTGTTGCTGTGGAATTTGTGCCACTGACCTGGTGAGGCTGTTCCTTTATTTACAAATTTCTGTTGTTTCCTGAGGAAAGGACTGCATCTGAACTGTGGTTGTCATAAGCTGAAGAAAGCCTGATTTTGTTTTTGTTGTTATTTGGCGTCCAGGAGACAATAAACTTTCGTTCATCTTTGCACCTTACCACCTGTGTCTGCACGTACCGTGACTGCCACTGAGCTAAAACCCCCACAATACACAGAAATGATATCACTCACTGCACCCCAGAAATTCATTATATTACACATGGTAGCCACAGAAATTACATTACTAACTGCACCTTAGAAATGAATTCCACATTGTATTCAAGAAATAATATAATTCATTGTACCCCCAAAATGTATTATATTACACACTGAACTCTAGAAATGAATTACATGACTCACTGTACCCCAGAGATTACATTACACCATAACCCAGAGATTATATTACACACCCTACACCAGAGATTACGTTACACAATGTACCCCAGATATTACATTGCACACCATACCCCAGAGATTACATTATTCACTGTACTCCAGAGACTAACTACATTAAACCAGGTACCCCAGAAATTGTGTGTCTATGTATACATATATTGAGTACAAACACACTACACACAGTTCACATGACGGTTTTTCAGCACTGACAGTGTCATGTGCTTGTTGGAAATTTGTTGTTTGCAAATGCAGAATTCTGACGAGCAAACGACCCAACTGCCCGAGGCAGATTTCTGCCTCCTATCCTTTAGTGCTGTTAGTGCTTAATATGCCTCAAAGAATAATTTTTAGGCGCTGACAGTACGCGCCAAAAAAACTCATCTAAATGACGACACTGATTTTACATAGGGTATAATGTAAATCAGTTTCCTGTCAGATTAGATGCTGGTTCTGAGGCAGATCCAGCACGGAATTTACCAATTTACCCCAGAATCAGCATTCATATCTTCCACGTTAACGTACCTTTAAGAATCACAAAGACACTGTCTGAACATACACATATATATATATATATATATATATATATATATATATATATATATATATACACAACACGCACTCTAGAAATATGGATGCATATACAGTATAGACACATATCACCTAGACAGTACATACCCCACTCACCTGAACCCACCCCGCCTCGCGCCCGGGGCCCCTCCACACCTGTCTCCTGTCGGCTCGTGCAGACGGCAGCGTCTTCCTCCCACTACAGCCGAGGAGGCAGGGAGCTTCTCTTCTTCTCTGATGAGGGCTGAGCATAGGGGAAGTGGTATACGAGGGGACGGAAATATATCTACACAACCCCAAATAGGCTATGTCTATACTGCACACTAAAACAGTCAGATTTTCAACGGTTTTAATATTTTGAAGCCACTAAAAATCTGACCGGTTATCCAGCCCATAGACTTTAATGGAAAAAATTACCTGTAGTCTACACAGGTCATTTTTTAAGCTTGTTTGCTGATGCCAGCAGATTTAGGAACATGTTGTACAATCCGCTGCCGTTTTGCCGCTGGTTTCCCATACAATCAATTGTATGGGCTGATGGCAAAAAAATGAGAACAGACCATGGTTTTTGCAAAGACAAGTGGTCGTGCATCGGAAAAAAAACAGTTGACTTTCCGATGGTTTTTGTCCAATGCTGTGTGGACCTAGCCATAAAGAGTGTGCTGGACTGTGTGTAGCATTCTGATTGGTGAAGCAACCCCTGCATAGTATAGTGTGTAAAATTATAGACTAATCATCAAGAAGTGTCAGGTACAAATTAGACCAGTAGAAGAGAGTGAATGGAGGCCAGGCCAGAGCACTTTAGAAGTATGTGCTGGCCAGTGCGTACTTCTAAAACACCCGGCGTATTGCGGCTCGCACAAGTACGCGCTGCAATATGTCGTGTGAACATGTAATTCTGTTTAATTGGCTACCAAATTACCTAGATCTCAATCTGTTTCAGCATATGCGGGATGTGCTGGAAAAACAAATTCAATTTGTGGAAAATCTACCTTGCAACTTGTAGAACTTAGAGGATCTGCAGCTAACATCTTGGTATTAAGCACCACAGGACTCATTCAAAGATCTTGAGGCATCCATGACTTATCTGGTCAAAGTAGTTTGGCAGCATGAGACTAGTTTTGTCTTAAGAAAAGTGTGCAACTCTCTTCAATTTTCACTCAATTATTGTTATGGCTGACTGGTGCAGAATTCCTTTTCTTTTATTAAGTGAACATGCACACAGTGTTCTTTTACATTACTTAGACAATAGATATTCTCCAATTAACAACATTTATTTAACAAAACAATACATTAACTTTTAATTTCCTCATGTCTTGCTTAACAAAATACAACTGAAGGAATATGCACACAATGTTTCACATATTGTTTGAATGTCATTTTGTCAGCTAGATGGCTTAGAATTTATTTTTACAGCCTTTTTCTTTCTGCTCTAGAGTTGGTATGCATTCGCCTGAGAGATGGCACTATTCTCCTCCAAATGTTATTACTAGATTCCTACTAATGAGCAGCTTCCTGACTGATTACCATATAGTGTACTGAAAATGTCCTACAGTGTGTAAAGTGCTGGAAATACAATTGCACTTTGATTTTGTTGTTTTCTTCTAAATTTAAAGAGGAAAAAAAATAGCACAACAATATTTTACATAATTAAAATTGTCACAGTTTGACTTAATCTCCTTAAGATATATCAAATCATTTAAGTTTTGATGTATGACAATCAAGTGATCCAAATAAATGTTCTGATTTAATTGTATGTATCCATGCACCATGAAACTGTAACTGCAACATAATTTAATAAACTATATGTTGTCATATCTAGATAAGCGGCAAATAAGGCTAGTTAAAGAGCAGTACTCAAGATTCACAGTCCATGTAAAAATGTATCTAATCCATTAGAAATGTAAACATTTTATTTGTTTCAGATGTGAAAAAATCTACAATTTTCATGAGGTAAGAACAACTTTATAAATGGACTACTGCATATCAAAATAGGTACTTCTTTGTGGTTCATTCTCATCGCCCTCTGTGGAATGATGAAAAAGATTTAGGGCGACATGTCCGAAAATTGACGGTGGCGCGTCAGTTTTTAGGTGCATTAAATCAGTATAAAGTGCGCCAGAAAGTACAATCCTCTCAAATATCTGTCTACCGTTATACCTTGCTAAAAAGGCGCATTGCGCAAATCGCGGCACATAGCGTATCACTGGTAGTGTATGTAATGCGCCTATTGAGACACATTGTGCAATGGAGGTGCATAACATATCATTACTAGTGTATGTAATGCGCCTCAATAGGCATATTGCACTATGGAGACTCATAGCGTATCATTTTTAGGCGTATTACAATGTGTTGTGCCCGACGTATAATGTGCCTAGTTTTAGTGTATGACGGTTCATTTACATTGAGAATATGGGGAAAAAAAGTGTTGTTGGCGCAAAACAGACCAAAGAAAACGCGTTTGCGTATTGGGATATGTTGCCGCTAGTTTTCACCTGCAAAAATTGTTCTCCAATGTTAAAGCTGTGAATATGTGAAATAGTCTACCAGTTAAAGAAAAAATCAGTAGAAACAGCAAAATTGTTCAAACCAAAAGTAGCTCTTGTAGGTTCTGCTAAGGGTCTGTTCACATCTGTGTCATTTCGATTAGAAATGGAAATAACAATGCAGTGCTGGATTTATCACATGACGGATACCATTGGCAGGTAACAGACCCAATGTATTGGAATGGAGCCTGTCAGTTCCTCTGAAGTGTCTGATGTTTTGACATAAGAGATAATTACATGGAGCACAGTTTTTCCTCCCTAGTTTGATGGAATCATCTAATCTAGAAAGACAAAGGGGATAAAACACAACTTCATGCATTACTACTAGAGATGGGCGAATTTCCTGAAATTCGTTTCGTTCACTTCGCCTAATTTCTCGGCAAAAAATAACTTCATTCTGAATTACTTCGGCACGAATCACGTTAAAAAACAGCTATTTCCAGGCTGCACAGAGCCTGCAGGGTGCTGTAGAACGTTGTGCCATGCTTAAATATGCAGAGGGAGTTTGGTTTGGTCTTCATACAATGTTGTGTTTTAGTATGACACGCACATGACTGCCGCCGCTCTTAGAATCGCTTCACTCTAAAATTCCCTGGGCACTTAAGAGGGCAAAACTGACCAAAAAACTGAAGGGGGAATGTAGCCTGATAAAGTCATGCGAGCGACAGCTGGAAAAAAACAAGCTGAGGGCTCAGGTGGCAACATCAGTGACAGAGTGTGGAGGTAACGGCGGCAGCCACAGCAGCATGCGGTCAGAGAGTGGCACAATGACATTCTGGAGGTGGCAAAAACAGGAATAGGCCACAGAGTGGCACAATGACACAGTGTCTAGGTCACGGCAGCAGCCACAGCAGCAGCATGAGGTCAGACAGTGGCACAATGACACAGTGTGTAGGTCACGGCAGCAGCCACAGCAGCAGCATGAGGTCAGACAGTGGCACAATGACACAGTGTGTAGGTCACGGCAACAGCCACAGCAGCAGCATGAGGTCAGACAGTGGCACAATGACACAGTGTGTAGGTCACGGCAGCAGCCACAGCAGCAGCATGAGGTCAGACAGTGGCACAATGGCATTCTGGAGGTGGCAAAAACAGGAGTAGGCCACAGAGTGGGACAATGACACAGTGTGTAGGTCACGGCAGCAGCCAGAGCAGCAGCATGAGGTCAGACAGTGGCACAATGACACAGTGTGTAGCTCACGGCAGCAGCCACAGCAGCAGCATGAGGTCAGACAGTGGCACAATGACACAGTGTGTAGGTCACGGCAGCAGCCACAGCAGCAGCATGAGGTCAGACAGTGGCACAATGACACAGTGTGTAGGTCACGGCAGCAGCCACAGCAGCAGCATGAGGTCAGACAGTGGCACAATGACACAGTGTGTAGGTCCCGGCAGCCGCCACAGCAGCAGCATGAGGTCAGACAGTGGCACAATGACACAGTGTGTAGGTCACGGCAGCAGCCACAGCAGCAGCATGAGGTCAGACATGGGCACAATGACATTCTGGAGGTGGCAAAAAAAACAGGAATAGGCCACAGAGTGGGACAATGACACAGTGTGGAGGTCACGGCAGCAGCCACGCAGCAGCATGAGGCCAGACAGTGGCACAATGACACAGTGGGTAGGTCACGGCAGCAGCCACAACAGCAGCATGGGTCAGACAGTGGCACAATGACAGTGTGTAGGTCCCCGGCAGCAGCCACAGCAGCAGCATGAGGTCAGACAGTGGCCAATGACAGAGTGTGTAGGTCAATGGCAGCAGCCCCTGAAACCCCATGAGGTAGACAGTCGCACAAGGGACATTCGGAAAGGTGGCAAAAAAAAGGAATAGGCACAGAGTGGCACAATGACAGAGAGTGGAGGTGACGGCGGCGGGAGAGCAACAGCAGGAGGTCAGAGAGTGGACAATGACACAGTGTGGAGGTCACGGCAGCAGCCACAGCAGCAGCATGAGGTCAGACAGTGGCACAATGACAGAGTGTGGAGGTGGGTGGCAATACCAGTCCTGGTAAAGATGGTTGGTGGCAGATGGAAAAAAACTGTCAGCAGGGCAGGACAGTTCTCCACTGCAAAACTCGGCACGTTGCGGGCACACATCCAGTTTGGCTGCCAGTAGTCCAGCGGATCTTCTAAATGGGGTGGCAGAGTGCTTTCCAAGTAGGCCACCACCTGTTGGTTTTCAGTGTCTGCTCCAGGTCCTGCTGCTGCTGCTGTTTTGTGCTGGCGACTCCCCTCCTCATAGGCGGGTGAAGGAAGCTGTCATCAGTGACTCCAGACTTAGGTTGTGCTGATGGAGCTGGTACTGCTCCGACCCCCCCACCTTCCCTGGCAGCCGCGGGCAGTAGTACGGGGCGGCTGAAGAACCCCCGGTTGACTGTCAGAGGAGGGACGATGCCGCACATGGGCAGCGGCCAACTGATCGGAGGATTTCCCTATAGTATTTGAATTTGTCCTCCTCTCAATAGCTGGGAAAATGCTCCCATTTTGGCCCGGTTAGGGGAGGGGGTCCAATGGGGAGGAGACCCAGAAGTCATCCTCTCCCGGATGTGACTATTCGGCTGTCACTAACAGGCAAATCAGCATTGCTGCGGGCCATCTGCACAAGTGACTCCGAGGGGCTCCCTGCCTCCATCCCCCACTGTATACTGCCACGGTGCTTGCGGGTCATCTGCCGTTTTCCCTCATCCCCATCTAGCCCCCTCCAGCTGCTCCTGTCCTTCTCTCTTGTCACCTGGGTGGGAAACCCACTCATTTACCAGACAATGGCTTTGCTCCATGCCCTCCCCCTCCATTTCAGTCCCCACCGGACTCAATTGTGCCGCGAGATGTAAGTCCCATCGTCTCCAGTCCCTGCCCAGACAGTTTTTTTAAGCATCTGTTCCAGGACATGAAGCAGTGGAATGACGTTATTCATTCCCGTAGTTCCTGGCGACTGACAAATAACATCCCTCCTCGATTGGCCTCAACAAACGGAGGTTTGTCACACATGTCTGCCACTGGCTGAATTCCAAAGTTACACAGGGGAGTACTTCTGTTGCCTGGATCATCAAAAAATGTTAATGGCCTTTCTCTGTTCATACAGTCGGTTCCAACATGTGCAGGCTGGAATTCCAACGGGTGGAAACATCGCATATCAGAGTGTGTTGGGGGAGGCCATTCTGCCGCTGCAACTGGGAGGAGGGTGTTCCTGGTTTGTACGAATGGATAAAGTGCATGCACAATTTCTGGCCATTTTCAGAATTTTCTGAAGATCGGTGGAAGGACTTCAGGAACCTTTTCACAACCAGATTGAACACGTGCGGCCTGCAGGGAGCATGGACCATCCCTCCTCGGTTGCAGCGGGACACCATGTTCCTCCCATTTGTCCGTCACCTTTGGTTTCCCGTTTTTGCAGTTGGCGCGGAGGAGAAGCCACACATCGTTTTTCTTGCTGCCCTGATGCGGAGCAGTTCCCCCCCTGTGTGACTTGTTTTGCCGAGGCAAGCCAGGTGTAGAATGTGTGACACGCTGTGCCCCACACATGTGGTTTGATGGAGCAGTATTGTAGAGGCTGAGATGGTGGTGGAGGAGTAGGCGGACATGGCGCAGGAGCCGCCCCGTTTTACAACGTGGAGGAAAGCGGCCGTCCCCCGTCCAAGTTGTTGGTGTTTCCTGGGCTGTAAGCACATTCACCCAGTGGGCCGTAAAGGAATGTACAGTCCCTGGACCGTAGTTACAGCTCCAGACGTCCGCGCTGCCGTGCACCTTGGAACAAACCGATAAGCTCAAGGACTGGTCACCTTCTGTTCTAATATTTATGAAGTGGTGGTACTGCCTTTTTGGAAAATAAATTACGATTGGAACTTCCATCTCAGTCGGCAGAAGCCATTAGTTCTCTGGAACGGTGCAGAGTCCACCATTTGGAAAGGATGGGACTGCAGTACCAACAACTTGGACAGGAGCACGGTCAACTGCTGCACCTTTGGATGGTTGGACGCATACTGTTGTCTCTTTGCAAAACGCCTCGCTGAACGATGCTGGCGCCATGAGTAGCGAGGAGCAGGAGCATCTGGACCGGGAGATGATGTCAAAGAGAAACAAGTCCCTTTGCAGAGTTGGTGGAGCCTTGACTGGCTGCAATGGCATAGTGTGCCCCTGGGCGCTGCTGCTGCTGCTGTTGCTGCGGCGGCCCGGGTGGACCACCACATCTGAGCCACTTTTCTCCAGGCCACCGGATGGCGACGCTGCATGTGTTGACGCAGGGCCGTGGTGCCCAAGTTAGCTCCCCGGCCACGCTTCACTTTCTGCTTACAGATTTACATATACCCATATTCGGCTTCTCCGGTGTCTTAGCAAATAACTGCCACACCGCCGCGTATCGGATTTTATGGCCAACGCTCCGCACTGAGTGACTACTGCAGCCGCTGCCTCGCTGAGCCCCTGTGCCGCTTATTTCTTGGACCTGCGAAGTGGCTTTTTTACCCCGTGGCGCTTGGCTCCCGACCTCACACTGCTGCTACCCTGCTGACTCACGGCCACACGACCACTTGTGGCTGCGCCACTGCCTGACGCGCAAGCTGACGCCCTTTTTCTCCTGACGATGATGGAAGCCCTTGCCTCACCGGGGTCCCAAGTGCGGTCGGCTACTATAATCATCTATTTGTGTTTCATCGTCACTGCTGTCCTCATTCACCGGTCTTGGTTGCAGAGGCTGGGCCCTCCCCAACATGACCTCATGCCACTCTCCACATCTATACTTTGCCACCTTACTGCAAGATAGCAGGGGATATTGGACCCTTTTTTCGCTGCCAAGTAGCTGCTGACTGCCTCCTCAAATTGTTCATCCTCGCTATATAGTGGCGCTAGCCAAGACCCATAGTAGATTTTGATGAGGGAAACCCGGGTGGGACAGAGGCGGGTTGAGGACAGGTGAGGGCCGCTGACTTCGCTCCCGAGCCATGCCAACTAAGGGTTGTGTCTGACGTTCCCACCCACTCTTGGCTGGGGTTGTCAGATGTCATCTGGGGGAAGTGGATGACCCAGTCAACCAATCAAGAACCCTTGGGTTGTAGTCAGTACACAGCCGCTAGATGACAGCGGAAGTTGTGGCCTCACCGAGTGACCCTGCTGCGACGTCCCCTTGCTGTGCTGCGACCTGGGCCGGAATGTTTGTGCCTCTGCCACTCGCAGGTGAAGAGACTGCCACCTTCCTGTTGACATATGTTTGTTCTAAATGTACAGACATGTATGATGAAGATATCTGTATATGATAAATACACACCCTGTATTTGACGCCAATGGGAACCCAGTAACAAGCTTGATAAACCCTTGGATATAAAATTTCGCTCCACAATGGGCAGGAAAAATTGACTTGTATGTGCCGTTTTAAAAACTCTGTGTATTTTACTGAATATAAAAGCACAAACAGGCTTAATTAACCTTCGGATATGAATTATGCTTACAGAATTTCTTCTTTTGGCGGTGAAAAAACAAAGTTTCTTTTACTGAGTACAACTGCAGAACAACGCTTAATTAACCCCTGGATGTAAATTGCGCCAAACAATTGAGCCACCACATACTAGTAGTTTTGTAGCGTGTTACAATGCGGTGTTTTTTACGCCACACAATAAGAGATAAAATTGTAATTAACCTTTGCTTGTGAATTATGCTACATGAAAAATGTATATATTTTGGCGTTGAAAATGACGGTTTCTTGGGATCACCACAGCTGAAAAACAACGCTTAATTAACCCCTGGATGTAAATTGCGCCAAAGAATTGAGCCACTACAAAACTAGTAGCTTTTTTAGCGTGTTACAATGCGGTTTTTTTTTACGCCACACAGCAAGAGATAAAATTGTAATTAAAACCTTTGCTTGTGGAATTATGCTACAGGAAAAATGTATATATTTTGGCGTTGAAAATTGACGGTTTCTTGGGATCATTTACAGCTGAAAAACAATGCTTAATTAACCCCTGGATGTAATTGCGCCAAAGAATTGAGCAGCCAAAATAAAAGTGGTATTTGTATTGTAAAAACGCTGTTTCTTTAAATGAATACAACAGGAACTGGCTTAGATCCCCCTTGGATATTCAATGTGCTGTGAGCAGATAGGATTTAAATGTATATGCAAGTGCAGTGGACGCACACTGGATTTCAGATCCAATACCCAACAAAATCAGAAATAGAACGTTAAGAGAAGCAGTCTCTGAGACAAGCTGAGACACCCCACAAAAATCGCTGTATAAAAATCAGTTCTTCAGTAACAATCAGCCGCGGCAAGCACCTTCCCTGATCAGTACAGTGGAGCGGTATGAGCTCCCAGCGTCGCGCCCGGACTTATATAGTGCGGTGACGTCACAGAATCCGCCGGTCTTGATTGGATTCATCTCTGCACATGTCATGCAGGCTATGCCTTCTTCTCCTAGAGTGCTTTGCCCATGTAGGGGCCATGTGGCTCGCAGCCATTTTATCAATCAAAAAGCAACTTCGTTCACCGAAGTCCCCCAAAAATTTCGACTTCGTTCAGAACCGAAGTTTTCCTGAAATTCTAAACGAATTCCACTTTGTTAGAATCAATTCGCCCATCTCTAAGTACTACTTACACGATAAATTAGTAACACATGCCAACTGTGCTCACAATTTCAGGTTGTGCTATAGACACCACAACCCGCAGCAGTGCAATACACCTTACAGATGGTTTTTGGTATCCTCTCAATGTAAGACCAGTACCTCCAGTTCGCTAGATCTTGACTATACACATTAGAGAGGAAAAAAGTGATAGAATAGCCTGCCAACATAAAACTATCCTGATTTTTCAACAATTATACAGTGCACTCACCCAAAGGAGTTGTGTGTGTAGATAGCTCTTTAGCACATTTAGTAGTTCAAGTATTGTTGCTGCAGCCTACGCCACTGTGAACCACTAGGAACCATTTTCTACTTAGTGTATCTTCTATAGCCAACTTACATGTTCTATAACAGTGCCGTTCTCTCATTTTGTGTCCTTAAATGGAATGTATTAATTTTGATTAAAATTGTTCTGGATTAATAAGAATAAACTAGTATTTAACATGGACTCTCTATGCTCTCAAAAAAGTGTTAAGCTATGAAGTTTATAGTGTAAAGGTAAAATGTGATGCTTCAAATGACATTAAGCATAATGGACGTGTGACGTTTCAGAGGACTTTATAAATACAGTATCTGAACTGTCTCTGAGACTCAAGATGTTGCGTTACCAGACTGACCCAGAGATTCTAAGGGCAAGGACAGGACATCAGGATGGCATATAAATACAACAGAGCAGAGGATCTGGATCAGCAGACATGAAGGCCACGAAACAGGATTCTAGAGTAGCAGATGTGGGCACTAAACACAGGATACTAGCAAGCAAGGACTGAGGATTCCACACCAGCAAAACTAGAAATAGGCAGACATAGAATTATAACATACAGTATCTCATAAAAGTGAGTACACACCTCACATTTTTGTAAGTAGTCTTTTATATGTTTCCATGGGACAACACTGAAAATATGACACTTTGATACAATGTAAAGTAGGAAGTTTAAAGCTTATATGACACTGTTAATTTGTGTGTGCCTTCAGAATAACTTATCACACAGCCATCAATGTCTAAACTGCTGGCAACAAAAGTGAGTACACCCCTAAGTGAAAATGAACACATTTTGCCCAAAGTGTCAATATTTTGTGTGGTTGTCATTATTTCTCAATACTGCCTTTACTCTCTTGGGCATGGAGTTCAATTGCTAGGGTCCTAAAACATCCAAGACCCTGCTCTCTGTATTACATTTTGCTCAGTAGAGCTGGGTTCACACAGCATTTTTCATGCCACATCGTGGAGGTCTGAAGAGGTGCCAAGAGAGGTAAAATGGAGTGTAGGTTCCCACCTGTATTGAGGTCGCCTTGTCGATTGGCAGGTGTAGTTATTACAGTTTTGATCAAAAATGTACACTAAGAACCTCAAATTGTCATGTATTCCAAGTAGCAGAAATGCTTTTCCAATAGTTCCTATGTGCCTTTTGATTATTATTTAGTGCTAGTAGGGTGCTGTTGATATTGGATTAGGCTTGTATTTTGCTGTCACACCAGTGTGTACCTATGTTATTTATTTTTATTTTTTAAAAAAAAAAACATGATGACTTCTCCTGGCCACAGTCATCTCTGCAGAATTTACCACACAAACATTTTAGAATCCTCACTATTCCAGCACCTATATTACTACCTACTGGGGGAGGGTGTATACCTCCCTCCATAATGGTGGTCTATATAAGAAACCATGGTTACACCCATCCCAGAGAAATCTGCCTTCCTAGGATAGAAAAGTCAGGTGCCTGCTGTGGGGGATGGCAAGTCATTCCTATTTAGGTATGTATTTAGATCTTACAAAACAAAAAAGACCTATTCTTTAAAACGTACCTTTTAATAATAATTAGTAAAAAATTTTAACAATGAAATAACGATAATCACCCTAAAGAAAAGGGACCAAAGACACCTACACTGTCCCCTAAACTATACACCCTATAGTACCTAACAAAAGGAGAACCCGCCCCGATAAGGGCGACCCCAAGAATAGCTCCTAAACTGTCCCCTATGAACAAATACCGCCCTCAGTGTAAAAGGACGGCAAAAACCCCAAATAAAGGGAAGAAAGAAAGGGGGCAGACAGAACTAAATACAAATTGTGCAGTACCACCAATCGACAGATAAGTGAAAAGGCGCCACTGATAATATATCACTCATACCGTGCCACAGAATGGGGATATAACAAAAACAAAACGCCTAACTCACAAAGAAAAACAAAAAAAACGAATTTCCTCTCATATTTACAGAGTAAGATACATCCACCTGAATCCCTTTGAGACACAGATAGGATATTCAGGTATTTGTCTATTTTTTTACTCTGTAAATATGAGAGGAAATTAGTTTTTTTGTTTTTCTTTGTGAGTTAGGTGTTATGTCTTTGTCTAAATGTTGTACTTATTATTATTTTCTTAGACGGATATGTTGCTTCTTACCCACTGAGGAGTCCCTGGAATGGGACGAAACGCGTTTGGGGTATTATTGGCGCTTTACTTTGGCGCAGATAAGTACTAGCATTTTTTTCTACCCTACACTTTGTTATTATCTTTTGTATGTCTGTGTAGGGCTGTTTCTATACCTAGTGCTAGTTGGGGTGTTACATCCCCATTCTGTGGCACGGTATGAGTGATATATTATCAGTGGCGCCTTTTCACTTATCTGTCGATTGGTGGTACTGCACAATTTGTACTTAGTTCTGTCTGCCCCCTTTGTTTCTTCCCATTATTTGGGGTTTTTGCCGTCCTTTTAACATTGAGGGCGGTATCTGTTCATAGGGGACAGTTTAGGAGCTATTTTTGGGGTCGCCCTTATCGGGGCGGGTTCTCCTTTTGTTAGGTACTATAGGGTGTATAGTTTAGGGGACAGTGTAGGTGTCTTTGGTCCCTTTTCTTTAGGGTGATTATCGTTATTTCATTGTTAAAATTTTTTACTAATTATTATTAAAAGGTACGTTTTAAAGAATAGGTCTTTTTTGTTTTGTAATATGTGATATTTCTATTCTTAATATTTACATCTTTGGGAATTATTCTGTGATATGTATTTAGATCCCCTCTAGTAGGTAGGTATATGGGTCTCATCGGTTAGGTAATTATATAGCTTAAATGTTCCTTAGTGGGTTTAAAGGTATTTAGGTTATATGTCACCCAGTAGGTACTTATAGGGCCCTATATGTCCCTCAGTAGGTATTAAAATAGGTTATATATTCCCCAGTAGGTAGGTAAATAGTTTATATGTCCCCAGTAAGTAAATATATGGGTTTAATAGGGTCCCCAGTAGGTATAATATAGGTAATAGGGTCCCCAGTAGGTGGGTTTTTTAGTTTATATGTCCCCCAAAAATTTAATATATATTTATATATATATATATTTATATATATATATTATATATATATTTATATATATATAATAATATTTATATATATATTTTTGTATATATATATATATAGGAAATAGGGTCCCCCAGTAGGTTAGGTATATAGGTAATAGGGACCCCCAAGGGAGGGATATAAGTAATAGAGTCAACCAGTAGGCTTTAGGTATATAGGTAATAGGGGTCCCAATAGGTATAGGTATGTAAACAAAAAGGTCCCCGGTAGGTTTTTTTTAGTTTATAGGGTCCGCTACTGGATAGATATATAGGTAATATGCCCCCCATTAGGTAGGCATATTGTTTATATGTCCCCCAGAAGGTAGGTACATACAGTTGAAAAGACCATCAGTGCTTGGGCCCACAGCAGTGGCCCGGAACCCGGCGACCTCAGGTTTGGGACAGCGGAAGTTTTATCTGGGGCACAAGCCCCAGATAAAACTGCCTAGTGACGCCCCTGGAGGTTGCCACTGGAATTCTCTTCCACTCCTTCATGATGACATCAAGCTGGTGGATGTTAGAGACCTTGCTCTACTTCACCTTTCATTTGAGGATGCCCTACAGATGCTCGGTAGGGTTTAGGTCTGTAGACATGTTTTGTCAGTTCAGCACCTTTACCCTCATTTTCTTTAGCAAGGCAGTGGTCCATCTTGTGGGTATGTTTAGAGTCGTTATAATTTTGGAATACTGCCCTGCAAACCAGTTTCTGAAGGGAGGGATCATGTCTGCTTCAGATGTCACAGTACATGTTGACATCCATGGTTCCCTCAATGAACTTTAGCGCCCACAGCCGGCAGCACTCACGCAGTTCCAAACCATGACACTCCCATCAAACATGCTTGACTGTAGGCAAGAGAAACTTTGTCTTTGTACTTTCACCTAGTTGCGCTACACCACGCTTGCCAGCATCCGAACAAATTAAGTTTAGTTTGGTTTATCAGAAAAACAGGACATGGTTCCAGTAACATATGTCCTTAGTCTGCTTGTCTTCGGCAGACTGTTTATGGGCTTTCTTGTGTATCATCTTTAGAAGAGACTTCCTTCTGGGACGACAGCCTTTGCAGGCCAATTTGATGCAGTGTGCGGCATATAGTCTGAGCAATAAAGGGCTGACCCCCCCTCCTCTTTAACTCTGCAGAAAATTTCTGGCAGCAGTAATACATCTATATTGAAAATATTGAAGAGGCTATCTCTGGATTTGATGCACTTAACCTCTTTGGTTGACGATAACAAGCCTGTTTTGAGTGGAATCTGTCTTGATAAACTGCTGTTTGGTTTTGGTCACCGTGCTGCGGTCAGTTTCGGTGTTGGGCAATCTTTATGTAGAGCAACAATTCTTTTTTTCAGATCCTCTTTGCCATGAGGTGCTATGTTTAGCCTCCAGTGACCAGTGTGAGAGAGTGTCTTGGACTTGAAAAAGATAACAGTCACATGACACTGTGGAAGAAAAATAGCAAATTGGATTCAATTTTGTCCATTTCCATGTAGGGTTGTACTCACTTTTGTTGCCAGCGATTTAAACATTTATGGCTGTGTGTTGAGTTATTTTGAGGCACACTACATATTTCACTGTTATACAAGCTGTACAGTGATTACTTTAATTGTGTCAAAGTGTCATATTTCTGTGTTGTCCCATGAAAAGATACAACAAAATATTAAACAAAAATGTGAGGAGTGTACACACTTTGTGAGATACTGTATCATCCAAAGGCTACCTGCTAGACAAAGGCAGTTTTACTTTCAAGAGAGGTACAGTGAGCCCTGACTGGAACCCAGCCCACTGTCCCTGCCTACTTTACATGGTGCCTTAGGTGGCAGATGCCAATGGGCGACAGTCCTGCGCTGCTAAATTTGCTGTGGCCTTCAGGAGGAGGAAGGGGTCAACAGTCCAGGTAAAAAGCCAATCCGAAACGCCAAGCCACAAAACAGAACCAGAGAGAAAACATATACAACCCGAGGTCAAAACCGAACGGGAAAGCGAGGTCCCGAATCAGAGCGCAAGACAGGGTCAGGAAAACAAGCAGGGGTCTGGTACACGGATAAGCAAAACAACAAACAATAGCACAGGTAATAGGCAGCCAGGGGGAAATTATCACAGGCGCAGCACTCAGCTGCAAGGATTTTAAAATGTGATCCACGGATACCGCCCTGCTGTGATTGGGGGCGGCCTTCGGGTCCTCTTTTGGCTGGTGCAACACGCCCTGTCCAGAGTGGTTGGGCCTCTGTACTCTTTGGAGCTGCCAGCGACTCTCTATCCAGGTGGGGTCGCAAATCAGCTGTTGCAGACTGTTGTTTTCCTGCAGATTAGCGCCCTAGCCCTGACAGGCAGATTCCCGAAAACTGACCAGGTCAATATAGAAGGCAAACCATGATAGGAACTAGAAACTTGGAACTTTGGACTTGGGATCTTGTAGGGCATGAGGCAGATTTCACAGGATTCTAGGAAGCTGTGTTTACACTAGATTCACACGTCACGTTACTGCATGCGTTTATGATGAATGCACGTGATTTTGTAATAAACTTCAATTGCCTTACACTACAGTTAATTACAGATCTACCTGCATTAAACAAAAATGCGTGCAGTAACAAGGGTGAAACCAGCCTTTTAACCAGATTGATGGAAAATGTCAGGGTAAATGGCTCCATTTAAGATGGGCCTAAGCAACAGCTGGAAAGAATTTGGAGTTAAATGCTGTCTTGTGACCACATAGAAACACTGGACAAACCACCGGCCTCAATGGGTTTAAAAGAGGGAAAAACAGGAACATTGCAAATCGTGATCGCATGTATTCAATGTTGTACTGTCTTTTGCATTTATTACAAGATTATAAAGTAAACTTCATCTGAATTTATCATAATATTGGATACCCATTCATTTTGGTCTTGCCAGGTATCTTAGTGGCAATTGTACTAATAACACTTTTTATAAAAAACATTGCTGACAAAAATTTGACCTGCACAAATGTTCAATCAGAGAGTGGGAAAAAATTGTATCTAAAATCAATGAGAGGGATGCATGACATGTAAAAATTTTTTTTAAATGAAAAAAAAACATTTCCCCAATTGTAGTATAAAAGCATCAAAAAAGACAATAAAACTTATTGTTTCCAGAGTTCAGAGGTGATAAAAAAGGGTAATCAAAAAAATGAATGTCAAGTAATATGATTTTTTCAGA
>JAODAL010047095.1:0-30263 GCA_025379985.1 Phyllomedusa bahiana | reverse complement strand
AACTAACCCCCTTTTGATTCTGTTTTGGTCAGTATTTCCCATGGGTTTTAAGGTTCACTGCCCGCTCCTATTCTGTTTGCCCTTTTTTCCCGACCAATGAAAAATACTTACAAATTTAAATTTTACTGTATTTCCCGGCAATTTCCAATACCCTAATTCTAATTTTTGGAAATGATTTTTTTTTTTAAATTTTTTTTTATTTTTGGGGTTGACCTTTTCTGAAAATGTTTTCCCCCTTTATAAAGGCGTTTTTTTCGGAATCCTACTCCTGCTCCCGGGAGCGAGAGACGAGATTTTGTGGGAAAAAATTTCTATCTGCTTCCTCGCATGTTCCGTTCTCGCTTCACTTCGCCCCGCCGGGAGCATTTAGACCAAAATAAACTGGGTCTGCCTTTTGGGAGCTGCCGTCGCGCACTGCCCCTTTCCTTTGCCGACTCGCGATCGAACATGCCTTGGATTTTTCGGCGTCCCGCTCCCGCCCTGGAACCCTTTCCCCGCACCCACACCCCGGGCCCTTGCCCCCCCTTCATGCAGGCGCACGAAAGGGGCCAACGCTGCCCCTAACACCACATCCCTTCGCCCCGACAGGGGGATTCGGCCGGAGGCGCAGGATACGCCAAAAACAGCGAAAAGCCCGATCATACATGTCGCCCAAATACGTAGGTTGTGTCGCCTGTTTTTTAAAACAATAAAGCCAAGGAGGCTTTGGTGAAATTAGAAGGGGTACCCAGTGCTGAGGGACCTCTCGCGGGTTTTAAAAAGAAATCCCCCTGGAGTTCCCTTTTCTCGCCCTTAGCTTCCTTTGAATCAAAAAAGTGATGTTATAACTCTGAGGAGGTGAATTTTTTTTGTAATATTTAACCCTTGAAAACTATTTAGCAAAAAATTCCCCATTTCCCCTTTTTCTGTAACCAGTTTATTCTCTTACTTATAATTTGATCAAATTGATTTCCATTTAAATAAAATTCGTTGTACCCTATTGATTGGCCCCTTTTTTTAAACCCCCCAACGCCGCGCACCGCTTTTGGGCGGGGGCCGATGCGGTCGTTTCCCCAGCGCTTCTTTGACCGCTCAGACATCGGGGGTTTTCGGCCCCGGGGGGGGGGGGCCCACAGCCGCTAGGATCGGGTGAACACACAGCCCCGATCCAGAGCACTCCGCAGGCATCGGGGAGGGGAGGAAACCTCCGCAACCCGATGCTTTAACCCTTTAAATTGCGGCGTGGTTACCGAGCGCAATAAAAGGGACCCCTGCTCTGTCGGGTGATCGAACCCCCGGGTGACCCGACAGAGCCCGGGGAAGGGCTGCACATCCCCGGGGGATTTAGCGGGGCCCCAGAGTTGTCGTGTAAGAACCGTGATTAGGAGCACTGTGTGCTGTCCAAAACCCAGCCTGTTCAGACTGACACAGATTACAATGTATAGCATATATGAATATGAATACATTACAAATAAAAAAAAAAAAAAAAAAAAATGTTAAACAGTTCTCCCTTCATGGGTCAAAAAAAATAAAAAAAAAAACCATAAAAAGTGAAAAAAAAAAGAATAAAAAAAATAAAAAAATAAAAAAAAAATAAATATTTAATAACAAATAATTGTACAAAATAACACGCAAAAAAAAAACCTACACATATTTGGTACCACACACCGAATAACCTGTAAATTAATCTAACAAGTTTTTAAGTGTGAAATGTGAAGGTGTAAAAAAAAATTTAAAAAAAAAAAAAAATTTTTGTAAAAAAATAAAAAAAAAATACTAAATTATTAAAAGTGTACTTAAACTTTCCCCTTATAAATACAATTTGCCCCTCGAATAAAACGGGGCCTCACCAACTGCTCATTGAAAAAATAAAAATTTACAACTGTTAAAAAGCAAGGGGGGGGCCAAAAACTAAAAAAAAATTTTTGGTCATTTAAATACTTTTCAGGGGTTTTTGGCTTAAGGTTAAAGCTGAACCTAATCCGTATTGACAAAACTTGGGAAAACAGCCCGAGGCGCGACATGTGGACTGCGGGGGGACTTTTTTTTAGAGCATTTACCACTCAATCTTTCATGAGTAGTGTTACTCCACCCACCAAATGCAAACTCCCCCCACTGACATTATTCACGTTTTCTACTTTTAAAAGAATAGGTTTGTCATTGAGGGGGCGGGGCTAGCCTCCGTTTGGGCCCGGGGTTTAAAAAAAACACACTCTGAAGCCTCAATACCTTTGGCTAAAACTCAGTTTGAGCTTTAAAACAAAAACTACAGCTTTTACAGAAAAAGGGACACACGCTGAAACAGCGGGTCGACATACTTGTTCTGTCCCAACCAGGGGGGGAAAAACTATGTGACGGTTTCCCTTTTTAAGGGTTTTAAAAGGTTTAAAACTCCATGGAAACCCCAACAGAACACATTGTAGCATAGAAACAGAGGAGATAAGTTGGATAAAGAAAGGGTCCATCAGCCAACATATAACAAAAAATTAGGTCCATTGGGCACTGCGGGTGTCCATCATGTAAGGATCGGCAACAGAGCCTTGAACAAACCTCCGAGCAAAGATGTCAAACCGGGGGAAATTTGGGTGTAAAAACCCCCTTTAAGCCGGGAAAATTTTGTCTTTTTGAATACTGTCTGATTATAGCATGAATGTTTTGGTGATTTGGAAAATAGCTTTTGGGGGCCAAAAGAGAATTTTTCAAACCGCTATTTTCCGTGGGGAATTTTTAGAATTGGGGAGAAGATACAAATATGTTGCAACACTGAGGTCGTACACATATGACTGCATATGGGGACCTCCTCTCTCCCCAAAGAGATGACTACCATTCATACTCAACTCTTTTATAAGTAAAATAGGAATGTTCTCACAGATGCCCAATTTAACTTCTGCAAATATGGAAATTCTCTGATAATTATGCAGCTCGTTGCAGAGGAAAGAGAAGGTTTAGACCCTCCAACCTCTCATGATGCTATCAGTCATCATCATCATAAGCATCGGAGGTCTCTAGAAATGAGAATTTTTTTTATGTTCTAAGATGACTGAGGAGTCCAATCCTCGAGCCAGAAGTCAGAAAAGTGGGAGCAAGAGGTTCCATTTGGGAGTTGTGTTTGCAAATCTGAGTTCTTCGCCCTCTCATTTTGTCATTATCTTTTGCTTACCTCATTTGGGGGCAACTCTGGGGGAACTCCCGTTGATTTGTCTTTTTTTAGAGTAGGTCTTGATAGCGTCTTTGAATCAGTTCCTCTGGCCACTTCAGGTTCCCAGGCCTTGGCAAAGGAGATATGTTGGAAACCCCTACGACCAGTTGACTTGGTTTTGCAAGATCATGGCTTCGATACTGGTCATTTGTACCTCAGTAAGGACACTGGAATTGGCGCAATGATCCTCCCAGTTAGAAAACAAACAACAATTTGCCTCAAGATAACTAATACCATAAATTTCCTAACCACCACCCAGCCTAATTTAAATTAACAAAAGATAATACTAAAATATAACTTTTATTAACTCTTATAAAAGAACCATAGTATCCTAAAATAGCCAGATACACTAAACTTCACAGAACTCATAGAAAATGAATGGTTCTGCCTGCAGTGCACATAAACCATGGGGGCACCTGGTCTAGACAGCTGTCAGTAAGAATAGTACAGGCAGTCCCCGACCGTTCCGACTTACATCTTTCCCCTAGTTACAAATGGAGACTTATGTGGCATGTTGGCACTTGTAGTTCCATGTTCCACAGCAGATAGTAGCTGTGGAATGACCCAAATTCCAAAACATGGCCACAGCACACATGAGGTGAAATCTTCTTAACAAAGGCACAGACAGCAAAAAAAATGTAAAAACCTTCTCTGCACTATCCAAAACTAAAAAAAAAACCTTTAGTACTGGAGTTACATTTAATAAATATACAGTACCTGTTCCGACTTACATACAAATTCAACTTAAAAACAAACCACAGTCCCAACCCCCTTTTGGGTATCGGCTTATCATAGGTTTTCACCTAAATAAATTGGGTTTGTGCTTGATCTGAGGATACAACAACTTTGGTAAGCCCCTCACTTTTGTTAGTAGTAATAAATATTTTGCCCCTTGCAGCACACCAAAACCCAATTGGCGCACCGGCTTAGAGCTGAGAAAAAAATAAAAATTTCATTTTTCGGGGAACTCTGACAACCGTCAAAATTTGTTAGATAAATAGTGTCCCCTAAATAAATTTTTTGGGGGCCCTGGTCAGACGGGAAAGTAAATAAAGGGTACCCCTTCATAGAACTCTAAGGCCATGTCAAACGCTTTTCGGGACAAATTTTCACCCGTAATTACGCGCCGAAGTCCCGCCAATTAGGGGCTAAAATCCTCCCAGAAATTACGGTAATAAACATTCTCATACAAAAAAGGATTTACGTCTCCCCCCCCCCCAGAATCCCCCGGGGCGGGGAAAAATTTTGACACCCCTTTTCTAGGGGGAAAAATACGCGCCGCTACAATGACTTCTTTTGGGCCGGCGGGGTTTGCCGGCCCCCCGCTCCCGCCCCCCCCCCGGCCCACAGGGGCAAAATTGCGGGGGGGGAAATTTACGCCCCTATTTTAAGCTGCGTGAACCTAGCCTAAGGGTGTTTTTCCACCTTTTTTTTTTTTATGCTTTTTTTTGGTAAAGAAATGAAAAAGATTAATTGCTTTTGTCTTTCGCACAAAAAACATAAAAAAAATTTGCCCCAAGAAGCACCCAAAAAATGCTCCATGTAAACCCACCCGGGAAAGCCGTCAGCATTAAAAATTTTTTTCCCCTGCAGACCCCCTAAAACCTTTTGGTGCACTTAGGTGTTTTCCCCCAGCGCATTTTTGGGTTGCATTTTTTAAACTGATTTTCCAATTATTTTTCCTTTTAAAATTAGCACAGCTTTTTTTCACTTACTAAACTTTTTGGGAAAGGTAACAATAATTTCCTGTTTGAAAAAAATAACCCCAGGGAAAACGCGAGCCCTGCGCGTCCTGCCCCCCCAACTTCCTTCCCATTTTCCTTTGACCCCCCCACCTCCCTCCGGAAGCCCCCCAGTGATGACACACCACACCTGCTTGGATTAAATTGGCCACAGAGCCTTTTAAAATTAAAACAAACATACACTTAAATAAAAACACAAACCTTATAAAAAAGCATAAAAAATTTGTAAACCAGAAATATAAATATATATTTTTAAAAAAAATTTAATACCCCCACTTATAAAATAATCCACCTCTCCCCGTGCCTTTCTCCATATACATATATATATCTATATAAAACCCCACATAAAAAACCCCCAAAAACACTTTATAACCACAGTCCCAAAACATGGAGCCGGGGGCCCTTTGGGAGCCCCAAAAAACCAAACCCGGCGACCAAACCCCCGGGGGGAAACAAAACCACCTTTTTGGGGCCCCCCACCGACCCAAAACTGGCCCGGGAGGCCCAAAACCTACTCAGGGGGCCCTCCTCTATTTTGCCCCCCGGGGAATAACAAACCCCCGAAAGGGGCCCCCTTCGCCGGCCCGCCCAAATTTACCCAAACTCTGAGGGAATCCAACCCCAAAGGACCCCCTCCCCAAATTTTCTCCCCCCACCCCCAAGAACCTCAAACCCCCAAACGGCCCCCCGTAAACATAAATAACCCCCGGGAAACCAAATTTTTCCCGGGAAACTCCCCCAAACAAAACCCCACCTCCTACGCCCTAACCCCATTTCAAGGGCGGGCGGGGGACCCCCCTCACGGGCCCCTTTTTGCCCCTGACTGTTTTCCCCCCCGGGGCCAAGGGGCCCGGCCCTTTAAAATACCGCCCCTCCCTGCGCCGGGACTCCTCCCCCCCCAGCCGCGTCTTTCGTGAACCGCCCCGGGCGCGCCCACCGCGACCCGCTCCCCCGGGGCCCAGCGTGCCGGTCATGCCGCGCCTCCCCTCAGGGGGGCGTGCCCCGGGGGGCCCCCGGGCGCGCTGCCTTGCCCCCAAAGGGAAACGCTGATTCTGCGCCCCCCTTTCCCCCAAAATTTTTCCCTTTTTCCCTTTTTCCCCTTGATCCCCACCTCCCTGCTAAAAGCCCCCCATTGAGGGAAAAACGACCCCACCTGTTTTGGATTAAATTGCCACAGCAGCCGTTTTTTTCCCCCAAAACATACACAAAAATTTTTAAACACAAAACCAAAAAATACATAAAAAACTGAAAACCCGGGTAATAAATATATAAAATGTAAATAAAAAATACTTCCACAAAAAAAATAATCCCCCTCTGCCCTGCCTCCCCATATACATTTAATATACCCAATTTTCAACCAAAAAATAACCCGAATAACACTTTAAAACCACAGTCCCAAAAACCCTGGACCGGGCCCCTTTGGACCCCCCAAAACCGACCCGGCGACCAAACCCCCCAAAGGGACAAAACCCCCCAAATTTTGCCCCCACCTTTTTCCACTGGCCGGAGGCCCAAAAACCATACCCTATGGTTTCCTCTATTTTGCTCCCCGGGGATAACACCCCAAAGACCCACCTTCCCGGGCCGTCCAAGTTACCCAAACCTGAGGGAATCCTCCCCCAAAACCCTTCCCTCCCCAAATTTTTCCCTTCCCCAACCATTTCCAAAAACCCCTCGCCCCGCCACCGCGAGCATCCCATGACCCCCCCATCCCACGCGAAACCCCCCCCAAAACCGAACCCCCTCTCAATACCCTCCTGAAACCGGGGGCCCTTAACCCAAATCCAACCGCCGTCAATAACCCCCGCCCGCTCCCCCAAAATTTTTCCCCCACCCCCAGCCCCCTTTAAAAGGGTGGCGCAAAAAACCAAAAACCCCCCCCATTACGTGCCACAAATCCTGCCACTCCCTTTTGGGCCTTTTTCCCCGGGGCCCTTTTTTTCAGGCTATCCACCCCCCCGGGCCCCCCCGCCAACGATCCCGGAACATCATTTCCGAAAATACAATGACCACCCGGGGGGAACGGGGACCACAACCGTAACAGGTCAAATTTTAATTTTTTTAAAAACCAGCTCCCGAGAAGTAAGGGACCCCCAAATTTTAAATTAAACCCCCCGGGATGCAACACCAGAACATCCGGGGGTCAAACCAAAAGCCGCATACCGAAAAAAATTCCGGAACCCCCCCAGCCACCTCATACCACGCCGTCCAAACCACCGAATAAACTGCCAAAATCGCCAAAAAAGCCGAGCCCCCCCCCCCGGGCCCGGGCCCGTCCGCCCCCTTCTCCGCCCCCCAAGTGGACATAGGAATTTTTCCCAGGAAACCAGACCGGGAAAGGGCCCGACCGGGCTACAAAAGAAACAGAAAAAAAAGAAAACGTGACGGAAAAAAACTCAGGCACTAACCGCCCAAACAACCCCCCCAAACCCCCAACCTTCCCCCGACCACCAACGGGGGCGCAATATATCCTAAACCCGGGTTTCCCGACTCCCATCCCAAAACCCCCGGCCCAAACCCAAAAGGGCAAAACCCCCAACCCCCGTCCCTTTCTGTTGCCGCCCAATCCGAAAAGAGTGGGGGGCAACTCCCCGGGGGCCCCAGACCCAATGCCCCCAAACATTTCCTGAATACCGCCGCAAAATTGATATCGGGACAGAAAAAAACCCCATCCTGGTGCCCAATAGGGGCCCCCCCAACCCCGCTCTGCAAAAAACCCCAAAAATGCCCCAAGCGAGCCGGGGGGGCACATGAGAGCACCTTTGAATCCCCCTAAACCGCCCTTTGGGCCCCCCCCCCTCCTAAACCGTCTTTGAACGTGGGAAACCCAAAAATACCACAGCAAAATCATGTTTCCCCGCACATCACGGTTTTTAGGCCACCCCCTCTCCCACGACTCGGGGAAACCAACCCCCCATTTCTCAACCCCCCAAAAAAGGGGCAAACGAAAACCCAGGCGAAAAAAAACCCAAACCCTCGTACTCCGAGGCCTCCATTTGACTGCACCACCCCCCCCTAAACTTTCCCAACAACGCGACACCCACTGGGGCAAACGAAAATTTCCCTGCCCCCCTCCCAAACGCCCATAACCTCGAAAAGGGCCCGGGAAAAAAACAAAATCTTTTGCCCAGACCCCTCCTCCTCCTCCAAAAAAAGGGCCAAAATGTTTAAGGGCCCCGCCATAAATCTGCGTACCTTAGCCACCGACCACCCAAGCCCCCCCCAAGTGAACCATCGGGCCAAACAGTGCCCCAAACCTAAACCTCCTCCGCCGACACCCAAAAAACCCAAAACCCCCCGCAACCCTTTCAGACCTTCATCCCCGGGGCCCCTACCATGGGCCAACCGGGGTCCCCCCCTGACGGGGAAAGGCCCGGATAAAAATTTGGTCTGGCAATCGGAGCCCCTAAAAATTTTCCCGGGGCTTTTTCTCTCCCTCCTCCGCCCCGATGGCGCCACTTCCCTGAACCGCCCCCACTGCAATCAAAAAGAAAAACACCACAACATTCTGCCCCCCCGGAACATGCTCACCCCCCACCCACAATTTTTAATTCTAAGCACCGCAAACCAAAAACCCGGGAGAAACCCAAAACCACCGGAGGGAAAGGGCAACAAATTGTTGAGGGGGCCTAAAACCAAACCCCCCCAAGTTTTACAAGGGAAAACGCACCTTCTGCCCCAAAACCCGATCCCCCCAAAAGCTAAACCCTGCCACCCAACTAGGGAAAGATTTCCCCGGGAAACGAAAAATTGCTTCCCAAAGGAGAATCCGTCCACTCCCCCGGGCCACGGAGCCCACACCAGCGTCCCCGAAAAAGGCCCCCCAACCCCCGGGCTGCCGCCGAAACATTAAAAAATGTCCCCCCTCCCGATTGGAGACCCCCTCCCCAGTAAAGGGCCCTTTGCTTTTATATTTTTCCCAAAAAAAGCCCCCCAACACCCCAGGTCCTCCCTTTTTTCCCCCGGTTCAAAACGCAAAAAAGTGGTGGGGTTTTCTCAACCCCCCGCCGTAGCCCTGGGCCAACCGCCTACAAAAAACCCTTCCCAGGGGCAGAATCCTGCAAGAAAAATTCATTTTTCCCCAAGCAAGGACTGCAACTCCCGAAACGGATTTTCCCCCAAACCCCGGCCCCCCCTCTGCATTTCCCAAATTTTTATAACGCCCCCAAATTTTTATCCCCCCGGCAACCTACACTCCAACCACGGAACAATACAAATCCCCCAAGAAACTCAAACAAGACACGGGCCCTTTCCCGGTCTTCCCTTCAGCCACCCAACCCCCAAAAACCGCTCTCCACCCAATACAACGCCCGTACAGTGACCCGCAAATTGGGAACCCCCGGGGCCCCCCCCACACAAAAATCATCCAAATAATGGGAAAGATTTAGTCCCCAAACCCCCAACACCCTTTACGCCCCCTTCCAAAAAAGAAACTAAACGCCTTCCCAAAAAAAGGGGCAGGACAAAAGGGAACCCAAACCCCTTTTGGGGGGCACCTATCCACATAAAAAAACCCGTCCCCCCCAATAACACCCCAAAAAAAACCCAGCTTTTCCGCATCACCCGGGAGTTTAAACCGGGAAAACCGATTCTTTTCGGCCCTTCCCCCATAAAGGAAAACCCCCCCCCAAAACGCTGCAAACCAAAGGGGCCCCCGCCCCGTCAAAAGAAAGGGATAAAACCACGAAAACAACTCCGGGGGGGTATCCACATTGACCGGCTTCCCTTTGGGGGAAAAGGGCAGGTGGTGGATAAAACCGAAATTTTATTCGGCTCCTTCTTCGGAACCACCCCCGCGGTGAAACCACCAAATCCAAAAGGTGGGCCCCCCGAAAGGGCCCGACATCCACCCAGTGCCCGTTCTTTTTCCCCCAATTTTTCTGTCACTACTTTTTGGGTGCTCGTGGGGCCGACCGTAGGTTTTTTTTCCGAAAAAAAGGGACCCGAAGCACCGGGGGGGGGATCTTAAAACCCCTTTCCCCAAAACCCTCCCCCCAAAAATTTTGCCGGGCACCCGATCACTAAACCTTTGGGCCCGGAACGGCTCCACCTCTCTCGGGGTTTCCCCCTGGTGTCGGCCCCCCTTTTTCCCCCACCGGCCCCCCCCCCTCCCCCCCCCCCCTTCTTAAAACCCCGGGTAAACGGGGGCGAGGTCCCCCCCACAAAAAGACAAAGTGTTTTTAATTTACTCCTGCCCCATAATTTTCACTGGCCTCTATTTTAAAAATGCCAGCAAGCTCCTTTTTTTCCCACCAGCCGGGCCCCCCCCCTGCTCCCCCCCCATTACCCCCTTGGCCGGCCGCACCGGCCCCCCCCCCTTAAAAAAGGGGGAACCCAACTTCGTCGGTGCCCTGACTTTCAAAAAAGGCCTATAAACCCCTTTTGGTCCCACTAATGGGCGGGGGGGACCGCCTTACGTTGGGGGAAACGCTCATCATAGCCAACCACCCAAAAAACCCCCTAAGCCCGAAAGCGCCTCCCCCCATCGCATCCAATTTTAAAAAAACACGCCCAAAAAATTTTCCCGGCCTTTTTCCCCCAAACCCCCTTGCCAAAAATGGCAAAAACTTGCAAACCCAAATTTGTAAACGCTGAGGGATCAGACCCCACCCGCCGCTTTTCCCCTTCCCCCTTCTTACTCTCCTCCTTCTTCCCCTTGGGCTAGGTTTAAAATTTTTCCCCCGCGGCAGAAGGAAAAAAAATTTCAACGTATTCATCTTTCCATATCTTCTCCCGCACCTCCTGCTTCAAATGAGCCCCCAGGGGCCCTTCAAAGCAACATAAACCCCCCCCTTTTTGCCCTTTTCATCTAAACGCAAAGGTGTCCTGCTGTCCTTCTCGTCTGCAAATGAAAAAGGACCCCCCCCCCCTACTTGCCCTTGCCCGGGGTCCCCCCAAAAGCCGGAAAATCCCCCCCCAAAGGCCCCCCCTTCCACTTTTGTTGTTGGGAAACCCACCACTAAACGGGGCCGGGGGCCCCCCCGCCCCCGCCCCCCCCTCTCCACCGCGCCCAAAAACGCCCGGACCGCAAACGCCAAAACCCCCGGGCCCTTCCCCCCGGGTTCCCCCCCCTTTCTCGCCCCTCGCACGGCAATCTTGACCCTTGGGGAAAACCCCCGGGGCCCCCCTACACTACCACCCGGGGGCCGGCCCAAAAACGGGGGAAACGAACACGACAAAGACTGTACTTTACCAGGCTGCGTGGGGGGTGTGGACCCACCAGCCGTTCCCCTGGGGTTTGCAAGAGACGTCGCTTTTCCCACAATCTCGATCCACCCCCCGGTATCCGGGAGCCCCGGGGCAAGGGCCCCCAAAACCCCCAAAAGGGAAGGCCCCACCGGGGCAAAGGGCCCCGGGTCCCCTTTAGGCGAAAGACCCCCCACGGGCCCCCGCCCATGCCTGGTTTCTCCTCCCACGACCACCCCGGGGGGCCCACAGCCTGCCGCCCGCTTGGGGCCCTTTTTCCGGGCCCAAACCCACCCCCCTCGTTGGGCCTCCCCCGCACTCCCCCCGTCCTCCGACGCCGGGTGAAAAACCCCCCACCGGGGCATCCCCCGCCCGGGGCCAACCCCCTACCAAAGGGCCGGAAACCCCGACGAAGGGGGACAGCTGGACCTGCACCCGGGCCCGGTTTAACCGGCCCCCTGTCCCCCGCAGACCCGCCGGCCCCCCTGGATGCCTCCCGGGCCCCAGAAGACCGCCCCCCCAAGGGCCCCTGGGCCCATTTCCCCACCCGGAGGGGCCCCCGGGGAAAGGGGTTTCCCCCCGGGGACGACGGCCCCCGGAGGTAAACAGGGGTAAAGGGGCTGGGGGAGGCCTGGCCCTGCGTTTTGCGGCTGCTTCCTGCCCCGGCGGCCGGCCGGTTTTTCCCAACTCGGGCCCCCCTGCCGCAACCCAAACCCCCTCCCGCGTCCCGCAGCCATGCCCGCCCCCCCTGGAAGCGGCTAGCCGCCGCAAAATCCCCCGATCTGGCGGGCCCCTCCGCCATCTTTGCTCTCCCCCGTCGTTTCACAAGGGGGGGGGGGGTTTAAAACAGCGAGCAACCCCGGGCTCCCCCCCTCGGGTGCCTTTAAATGTGCTGCACCCGACCTTTTTTCCTTTTTCCCCGGGGGAAAAGGGGGCGGGGTTAAATAAAAACCCCCCCCTTTCCCCGCGCCCGGGGCCTTTTTTCCCCCCCCCCCGCAGGCCCCATATCGTGACGCCTCCCTGCGTCACCCCCCGCGACCCCTCCCCCGGGCCCCGCCCAAAGGGGCCGGGGGAAAGCCGCGCCTCCCCTCATGGGGGGGGTGCCCCCCCCCGGTTTCCGGGGGCCCCTGCCCTAGCCCCCAAACACAATCATTTTAATTTCTTACTTGAAACACCTTTACAAACAATTTTTGACAACTGAAAGAAGCTTGCTGCTAATAAAGGCAGTTTAATTGGGGCGCAGCTAAAACGCACCAAAACTGCGCTGGTGAAACACCTTGGTCGATGTTTAAAAAATTTTTTCAAAACATTTCCCCCTTCCCCCCGAACAAAAATTTCTCCACAGACGTCCTCAGAGGTTCTAGGGGCGAGAGCGCCATACAATGCATCACTATACAGGAATTAAAAATAAGTGGGAAATGTTAATGGAGATAAGTTCGATTAGTCCCCGGCCCGCCCCCATCCGCCTTTCCCCGGGCCCATCGTTGGGCCCAAAAAACCCCCAAACCCTCGCTAAGCTATCGGGTTAGCGGCTTTGGACCTTGGTTTTACGGCAAACGGTGGCGGGACTAACCCTTTTGTGCGTCCCGCCCGGGCGCACATACAGTTTTGATTCTTCCCCGGGGCAGAGAGCTCCGCGGGGTAATCTGTGGGCCCAGGGAGGAATTCGGTCTGGCCCCGCCGGAGTGCCCCACCCAGGGGGCGTGCGCGTCATCACGCTGCCCCCCCGGGGCGGCCCGGGGACGTCCAAAAAACCCCTGAAAAAAACCGGGAGCAGCGACAGCGACAGCAAACGGGGGGCGAGGTCAGGTTTAGTGCTTTTATTTTTACTTTTAAAAATTTGCGCTATTCATGCTGGGGGCCTAATTTTCTTTGTAATTTTTGGGAGGAGGGGGTAATTTTCTAAATGTTTTATGTGCAGGGGGGGGCATTATCTACGTTATATTTCAGGGAGGGGGGGTTTTTTTTTTATTGTTATAAGTGCAGGAGGGGGGGTATTATTATTATATTTTCAGGGAGGGGGGGTAAATTTTCTATTGTTATATTTCAGGGAAGGGGGGTTTTTATCTATTGTTATAAAGGCAGGAGGGGGGCCAAATTTTCTATTGTTAAAATTGCAGGGGGGGGGGGCTTTTTATCTATTGTTTATATGTGCAGGGAGGGGGGGGTATTACTCTGTCATATATTCAGGGGGGCTATTTAAACTACGGGTTTTATGTGCAAGGGGGGCTATTAACTAATGTTATATTTGCAGGGAGGGGGGCCCATTATCAAATGTTTTATGTGGGGAGGGGGGCTATTTTTCTATTGTTAAAATGTGCAGGGGGGGGGCTATTATTTTACTGTTAAATGTGCAGGGAAAGGGGGGGTATTATCTATTTTTTAAAAGTGCAGGGAGGGGGGGTAATACTACTTTTCATATTTTTGCAGGGGGGCTATTATCTACTGGTTAAAATGTTGGGAGGGGAGGGGGGGTATTAATCTACTGTTATATGTGCAGGGGGGGGGGCTTTTTTCTACGTTATAGTTTCAGGGGGGGGGGTATTAAACTACTGTTATATGTGCAAGGGGGCTATTATCTAAATGTTATAGTGCAGGGGACTATTATTCTTGGGTTTTATTTTCAGGGGGGGGGGAGCTATTATCTATTATAGTGCAGGGAGGGGGGCCCAAATTTTTCTATTTTAAAATGTCAGGGGAAAGGGGGGAAATTTTCTATGTTATATGTGCAGGGGGGGGGGCCGATTATATATTTTTAAATGTGCAAAGGGGGGGGGGCTATTATCTATTTTATATTGCAGGGAGGGGGGGGATTTTTCTACTGTTTAATATGCAGGGGGGGCTATTATCAAAATGTTTTTATGGCAGGGAGGGGGCTATTATCTACTGTTATATGTTTTCAGGGGGGGGGCTATTATCTACCGTTAAAATGTGGGAGGGGGGGGGTATTATCTACTGTTTTTTTAGTGCGGGACTATTTTTCTACTGTTTTTATGTGCCGGGGGGGCTAATTTTCTACTGTCATATATGCGGGGTGGGGTATTAACACGGTTTTTATGTGCAGGGGGGGGGGTATTAAACTACTGTTATATTCAGGGGGGGGGCTATTTCTACAGGGCATTTTGTTCAGGGGGGGCAAATTTTCTATGTTATATGTGCAGGGAGGGGGGGAATTATATCCTTTAATATTTGCAGGGAGGGGGGGATTAAACTACCCGTTATAAGTGCAGGGGACTAATTTTCTACTGTTTTTATGGGGCAGGGGGGCTATTATCTACTGTTAAAGTGCAAGGGGGGAAAGCTAAAAAAACTACTTTTTAAATTTTTGGGGACTATTATCAATTTTTATAAATGCAGGGGAAAATTAAACTATTGTTATTTTTTGCGGGAGGGGGCAAATTTCAACCCGTTATATGTTTTTGGGGCCCCCGGGGGGGGGCTATTTTCACTGTCCCTAAAGTGCGGGGGGGGGTATTATCAAATGTTATATTTGCAGGGGGCATTAAAAAAAATTTATATTTTGCAGGGAAAATTATCTACTCTTATATGTGCAGGGAGGGGGGCAAATTAAACTCGTCAAATGCGCCGGGGGGGGGGGATTATCTACGTTTATTGCAGGGAGGGGGGGGTTTTTATCTAATGTTAAATGTGGGAGGGAGGGGGTATTAAACACTGTTATAAAGCAGGGGGGGGGTTTTTTTTTCTTTCTGTTTATATTTTCAGGGAGGGGGGTATTAAACTAAAAATTTTATTGGGGCCGGGGGGGGGGCTAATTTTTCTCTTGATACGTGCAGGGAAAGGGGCAAAAATCTACCTAAATATTTTGCTGTGGGGCCTAAAAGCTATCTATATAACCCCGCTTTTGGGGGAAACCCAAACCTGCCCATATACCTACGGGGGGAAACCATAACCTTCCCCTTTAAACCTGCAAAGGGGACCCATAACCTGCCCATAAACCTGCTGGGGGATCAATAACCTGCCCATATACCTGCTAGGGGACCCATAACCTGCCCATATACCTGCTGGGGGATCAAAACCTGCCTATATACCTACGGGGGGGATCCATAACCTGCCCATATACCTGCTGGGGGACATACAAACTACAGACCTACCTACTGGGAGATATATAAAGTATATAACCACCTACTAGAGGACGTATAACTTACTGGGGGACCCTTTTACCTTCACTGGGGGACACATAATTTACTGCGTGTGAAGTCGCTAACAGTCGTTAAGCCGGTTGTTAAGGCCTCAGCTCAAGTCAGTTGATAAGAGTTAGCAATCGACTCCGCGGACTCCAGTCGGTTGTTAAGTCGGTTGTTAAGGCCTCAAGTCGATTGTTAAGACCTTAGCAATCGACTCCGGGGACTAGTTCTGATTAGTCTGCTCCACTGTGACATCATGCAGGAAGCAATTAAATATTTGGCGCTTTGCATTGTACGGCGCTATCGCCCCTGGAGCCTCTGAGGATGTCTGTGGCGAAACATGTCGGGGGGGAGGGGGAAATGATTTGCAATTCTTAATATCAGACTAAGGGCACCCATAGGTTTGCCTGCAGTGCACCTGAACCATCTATGACTACTGATGGCTGTCAGAGTTGGATGAAGGATACTTTCATTCATTTTCTAGTTCTAGACCAGGTGCCCCCATGGTTTAGGTGAACCGCAGGCAGAATCATTCATTTTCGCTGACAATTGTCAGAGCTCTATGACGGTTAGTGTATCTTAGTCTGGTTATTTTAGGATACTATGGTTCTTTTATAAGCATTAATAAAAGTTATATCTTAGTATTATCTTTTGTTAATTTGAAATAGTCTGGGTGGGGGTTTGGAAATTTATTGTATTAGTTGCCTTAGGGCAAATTGTATTTTCTTTTCTTACTAATTTCTACCGTCTAACCACCATTTTTGGGGAAATTTCAAAACAATTTATGATCCTCCCCTTTAACATGCAGAATCTTTCATAGGCAGTGTTGATTTTCTATCTGTTTTACTTTTTAAATCTTATTTTCTGCCTATGGTTTCTATGTTACATGACTAATATCAATCAGACCTGCACAACTTGGCAGGAGGTGGGGGCTAAAACCACGCAGGAATCATTTAGAATGCCCCCGGACTACCTGCCCTCCTCCCCCGAACCACCCAGGAACGCCCCCTGACCACCCAGAACCTCCCTCCCAGACCACCCAGGAACGCCCCCTGACCCCCAGGATCCCACTCAGACCACCCAGGAATGCCCCCTGACCTCCCAGGACCACCCGCAGAATACCCAGGAATGCCCTCTGACCACCCAGGAACAGCCCCTGACCACCCAGGACCTCCCCGGACCACCCAGGACCTCCCCAAACCACCCATGAACGCCCCCAAACCACCCAGGAACAGCCCTTGACCTTTCAGGACCCCCAGACTACCCAGGAACACCCACTAAAAGCAATATATGGTTATGCACCCCTTGACCATCCAAGACCCCCAGCAGACCACCCAGGAATGTCAGTATCCATTTATTGTCCGTTACATTAAATGTATACCGAAATGCCTAGGTCTATAAATAAAGTCCCAGGAATGCCCTCTGACCACCCAGGAACACCCACTGACCACCCAGAACCACCCCAGACCACCCAGGAATGACCCCTAACCATCCAAGACCCCCCGCAGACCACCCATATATGCCCCCGGACAATCCAGGAATGTCCCCTGACCTCTCAGGGCCCCCCAGACCCCCAGAGGAACCCCCGCTGCCGACCCAGGAGCCCCCCAGAACCCACAAGACCCCCACAGACCACCAGGAACGCCCCCGGAACCCCCAGGAGTGCCCGCTGACCACCCAGGAGCCCACCCAGACCACCCAGGAATGCTCCCTAACCATCCAAGACCCTCCACCGACCTCACAGAAATGTACCCTGACCACCCGGGAATGCCCCCTGACCTCCCAGGACCCCCCCCCCCCCAGACCCCCAAAGAGAAACAGGCCCTGATCTCCCAGGACCCACTTCAGACTACCCAGGAACACCCATTTTAGAGCGGAGTTTCACAAGCCCTCCTCCTTTTGTCCAGTTCTTGGACCGCTAGAAATTATTTAATGGGGCTATATGTTGTTGTGCACAAATGTACTTAAGTATCAATGTTATTTAGTTCTATCTATCTAACTAGGCTTGCACTGTCTATACATAAAGGAGTTCTCCATTTTGGACAATTTCTACTTGTTCTGAGCTTTCTCTGAAAATAAGTTGATCACAAAGTTTTCCCCATTTAGAACTCCCAGCAATGAGCTGTCATTTGTGGGAAAATCTTACAGCAAACTGTACAATTTCCCTGCAGCGCCACCACAGGTGAAACTAGGCAAAACACACTGCTTCTTCAAATCCATAGGCTGTCTTCTATAATGCAGGACAGGACAGGACAGGTTTTCCAGAGCTAGGGACACTGCCCAAAAGATGAGGATCCCAAACAGAGGACCCTTCTCTATGAATTTAGAATTTTATAATAGGATGTCTATAAATAAGTTTCCTAAACCGGAGAACCCCTATAAGATGTCATCATCTACTAGGTGATATTTATCTAGTTTATACTGTAACTCTTAATGCAGTGTTGAGTGCTTTACTTTCTTCAGGGCTGTTTTCTGTGTTTTTGTATTTTTGCAAAGATACAAAAAGTTACACAAAAAAGTATCCGGTTTTCGAGTTGAAGGCTCTGCCTCCCCTGCAGTGGACAAGAAAACGACCTGAAAACGAATGACTAAAAACGTTCATGAAGCTGAGTTTTCTGGCCACTGCCTGTCAAAAGCAGCTGAAAAAACGTCCGTTTTTTGCAGCGATTTGCGTTTTTTGGCGCGTTTTTTGCTGGTCTTCAAGGCTGTTTTCTAATGTATGCATAAATTAAGCTGTTGGATGTAACTCCGCCCTACAAAAGGGTAAATAAAGCACATTATTGCATATATCTGTCATCTTGTAGTCGTTTTACGGATTTTGGCGCTAATAACGTTATCTCGCTTTTGTCGCCAAAAATAAGTTTTTTTACGGGTTTTGGCCCTAAAGTCCATTTTTTTAATGGATTTTGGTGCTAAGATCTGCATTTTTTTACAGATTTTGGTGCTAATAAAGTTATCTCGCTTTTGTCGCCAAAAATACGTTTTTTTTTTATGTATTTTGGCCCTAAAGTCCATTTTTTATGGATTTTGGTGCTAAAATACGGATTTTGCCGATTATAAAGTTATCTCGCGTTTGTCGGCAAAAATATTTTTTTTCACGTTTTTTATGGATTTTTATGGATTTTGGTGCTAAAATAAGTTTTTATGGATTTTGGCGCTAAAATAAGTTTTTACGGATTTTGGCGCTAACAACTTATTTCACTTTTGCCGCAAAAAATCTGTTTTTAAAGATTTTAGTGCCAAAATCCATAAAAAAAACGGATTCTTGCGCCAAAATCCGTAAACAAAAAACCCCATATTTTTGGCGTCAGAAGAAAGAAAAACTTTATTAAAATGCCCAAAAAAATTTAAGAAAAGGTTTTAGCGGCAAAAACTGTTTAAAAAAAACCCAAAAAAAGATTCTGGGGACAAAATTTCCCTAAAAAAAATTTTTTTTTAACATCAAAACGAGATAACTTTATTTCGCCAAAAATCCCAAAAAAAAAAAAATTTTTGTGTCCCGAAATAAATAACTTTTATTTGGCCAAAAAAAATGTTAAAAAAAAGGGGTTTTAAGGGGAACCCCAAAAATCTTTTTAAAAAAAAAAACGGAAATTTTGGCGGGGCCCAAAAGACGCCGAGCCTTTTTATATAGCCCCCTGTAGTAAATTTTCTGCCCTGCTTTTGGCGTTTTTTAGAGGGTTTTTGCAAAAAACGAGCAGGGAAAAAAAAACCCAAAAAAAAGAAGGGGCCCTGGTAGACAGAAAAAGGGTTTTTTAAAAAAGAGTCCCTTTTTGGGGGTTGTATTTTCCCGCGTTTTTAGAAAACGAAAAAAAGTGAAAAAAGGGGATGGGGTTTTTTTTGTGGAAATTTGGGGGACAGAGCATTTAAGTTCATGGAGAAACCCAAACTGAAATAATAAAGTTTGGGGTTAAAATTGGGGCCCCTTTACCTGGTTTTGGCTTTTGTTGGAATCTCAAAGGGAAATTTGGGGCAATTTAAATTTTTTAAAAGAAAAGTATTCCAAAGGGAAATTTAAAAATTTCTGACAAAAAAAAACTAAAAAAAACAGGAAAAAACCCCCGTGGGTTTAGCTGCCTTTGGAAATTCCCCAAAAAAATTTTTGTTTTTTAGACCTTTAGTAAACCCGGGAAAAACCTTTTCCCGTAATTTTGGGGCCCAAAAAGGCCTTCCTTTTCCTGCCGTCAGACCAAAATTTAGGGCTCCATTTACAAAAACTGCCTTTATCCCACAAATTTATTTCTTTTCTAAAAACAGCCTAAAGGCAGCCTTAGCCATTAAGGAGACTTCCCCTCTCAGTCCCTCCATTTGACTTCCCCTGATCAAACAATGGAGAAAGGGTGGAAAGGAAAATTCCCAAAAAACCTCCCGCTGGGCCCCCCTAATTACCCGAAAACCCAAAAAATTCCCTTTTTTTCCCGGGCTATTTTTTGTTGCCCCGGGGCCCTTTTACAAACATAGACATTGACATCAAATTATAAGTCCCATGGCAAGTGCCCGGGCTTTGGGTTTCCAAGGGGCCCCCAGGGGGGGGGCTGGGCTTTCCCGGGGCCCCCAGTTTCTGGGCCCCCCCGGGAAAATTTTTTTATAGGGGCCCCCCCTACAAACCCACGGGAAAAAAACCATACCCTGTCCCCAAAATGCTCGGGCTCCCGCTTTTTGCCCCCTTTGAGGTTTTAAAATGCCCTTTAAAAAAAAAAACTCCAGGTTTTTTCAAAAAACTTAAATTGGGCCCCCCGGGGGTTTTCCCTTTTCCCCAGGGGGGGCCCGTCCCCACCTTTGGGCCCCATGGGCAATTTTTAAAAATTTTTTTTTTTTAAAGCTCCCCAAAAAACTATTTGGGCTATCTCAGGGTTAAATTTAATGGCAAGGGGTCTGTCCCTGGTTTAAAAAATTTGGTTCCCCAAGGGAAATTTTGATGCAATGCAAAAGAGTTTCGTAGCCGGGATTGGGGAATAAAAATACGGGGGGTGGTGAGCTTTTAAAAAAAAGGGGTAAAAACCCCCGTTTTTTTGGAAAAAAAAATTGAAAAGGCTTGTAAGGGCCCGTAAACCCCAAATGGAAAAAAGGGTTTAAAAAACCCAATCCTTTATCCTAAAAAAATTCCCCCCAAAATTTTCTTTTTTGAAAATTACTGCCCCCCATGGGGGTTAAATTTCCCCGCGGGGTTTTTCAAGATTGGGGTTGGGCCCAGAAAAGGAGTTTTAATGTGGGTAGGAAAAAAACAGGTTTTTTTTCCCTCATGCATTGGGGTTACATCCCAAATCCGGGGGGGTTAAAAACCCCCCTCTCCCACCAGTGCTGACAAAATAAAAATTCACCCTCCCCGTGAGCGAAAAAATAGGCAAAAGGGAAAGACGACCCCCCAAAAGCCCCCAACTTTTTCATCCCAGGGCAGGGAGAGGGGAACCCAAAGGGAGATGGAGCAAATTTCATCTTTTCCTTTTGGTCACAGTAGGCGTTGCCAGGGGCCCCACAAGTATTGGGGCCCCTGGTAAATGTATGTTTGTTCCAGGAATACAAAAAACATACCCTGGATCCCTTGGTTGACTTTGCTTATTTAACTGGTTGTGTGTTTTTAGGATGTGCATACAGTTAAAAACTATGGTGGAGAAGGGAGCCAAAGGCTTCCTGCCCAAACCAATTGGTCTGGTAGATGCAGGCGATGGTGTCCAGACATAAGTGTTGTGATAATATGGGTGTTTTTGAGGGTGACTAGAGCAGGGCCTAGTGTGATTTTCATGTATTTCAGCAGGCCCACTGCAGTTCTCTCCCCCCAGGGGCCAATAATGCTGTGAAGATGCTCTGCATGATAGGGTGAGATTTTCCATTTGAGGGCGCAAATGGTCTTTTTTGTGCCTTTTTTGCTAGGGCACCAGAATACCTTGGTCCCAGTCCTTACTCCTGTGATCTCATATTGTGCCCCCTTACTGCTGAGCCTCTTAAAAATAATTCTCAGTTTTTAGCCCTTTGCTGTTTCATGGAACACATAGCTCACCATTCTAGTGCTTGAACTGAGCTTTGGCCTGACCAGAGACTGAACTAAAAGGTAGTATCCCTTGGCAACAAGCTATAAACATCACATTGATGAGTGATTATGTGAAAAATTTAAAATATTTTACTACTATGTACAGGCATTCCCCGGGTTATGAACGAGATAGGGACTGTAGGTTTGTTTTTAAGTTGAATTTGTAGGGTAAGTCAGATCAGGTAGATTTATTAAATGTAACTCCAGCACAATTTTTTTTTTTTAGTTTTGGGATCTTTACATTTGTTTTGCTGTCTGTGCCCTTGCTAAAAAGATTTCACCTCATTTTCACCTCATTGTTTGCTGTGGCATGCTGGAACTTGTCGTTTTTACAGCTACTATCTGCTGTGGAACATGGAACTACAAGTGCCAGCATGCCCCATAAGTCTCCATTGTAACTAGAGGACACATGTAAGTCAAACGGTGTAAGCCGAGGACTCCCTGTATTGAGGATTTTTCTGTTGTATTGCATACTTTTAAGAGGTGTCAAGTTTTGAATACCAGGAACATCCAGTGTCTGCCATTTATGGAGCTGGATCAGAGACTGGTCCTGCGCTATACTCCCTTACAAACACTAGGATGTAAATGTACATGAAACGTCGGTAAGGGGTTATTAGGCCCCTTCGTTAGGCTCCTGGCTGCCATGGCAACTGAATGGCAGCCCCCAATCAATGTTGTTTAGGGGGTTGAAATGGACCATTTCCCACATTCTAAAAAGGACAAATGATGGGGATCTCAGCTGTCCCCCAATATCAGCCACTAGTGACAAGAGCCGGCTGTATCTAACTAACCCATATAGCTCAGCAGGTGATAGGCCTGGTAGACATCAGCATTGGAGGTTCTGTTCAGTACCTCTTTTGCTGGTTCCGATTGCTACCCGGTAGAATTGGACAGACCCATTCTAGTCAATGGGGTCATAGGGCACAGCTGGTGTGTGCTGTGAAATGGATCCATTTGCACCTCTGTGATGGAGGTTCAACATGGATGTGAACTACTATGTCTGAAAAAAATTGCTAAATAGGGTGTACAAAACATTCAAAATACCGTATTGCCATCAGCAATCTTTAAAGGGGTTTTGCCACTATCTAATGTTGACGTGGGATCCTCCAAAATGGGCATTTAATCACTTTTCTAAATATATGTAATTACAAAAAGTGAAGCCTCTGAGAGCTACAGCATTGCTCAGTCCCCCTTAGTTTCCTGACAGTTTACATCAGACACGACCAGGACAGTGACAGGAGCTGATCTGGCCGCGCTTGCGTATTTGCACTTCTTATCTGATGTCAGGGAACATGAAGGAGCTTGCAGGGGCTGGGAGAAAGTGCAGTGTATGAGGCGTCTGCTGTATAGAGAAATCCACTGGTTGTAATTTTAATAAATTTTAGTAAAATTCGCAGACGCTCCCTGGTTCCTCGCTCTTTTGATCAGCCCCTCCCTCTCACCCCCGCATCCATTCATGACTCAGCATGCTTTTTTTATCTTCTCCCCCTGAGCAGATAAAAAAGGTAAAAGGAACTCACTTTCGTTGGCAAAACCCCTTTTAACCCATTTCTATCAATTGCTGTATATCTACCTCTCTCTTATTAAAAAGTAACTTTTATTTATGAACTTTCTGTAAGAAGGCCGAGGCTTGGTTCACATCTGTGTCAGAGGTTCAGTTCAGATCCTTCATCGCAGAGGTCAAAAAAGGACATAAAATGATCCTTTTCACAATGGACCCCAAAGACGCACGACGCGCCCTATTGATTACAATTTATTCTGCCGTTGTCCGTTTTTAGCCAGAAAAAAAGCCTTACCTGCTGCCTGATTTTTTTTTTCATTCCTCATGGAACATGCTATGGAAGTTCCGAAAAAGCCCAATCAATGTTGCCCTGAAATGGGTAAAACTACCAGGGCTGTGGAGTCGGAGTCGGTGACTATTTTGCAGGAGTCGGAGTCGTCATAAAATGGACCAACTCCCAAAATATATAATTTTGGCCCAAGTAGTTCGATGCAGTGCAAAGAGCAAGAGGAATTGGGCCGGCCAGTGCTACTGCTCCCATATCTTCAGCCTCATCACATGAGGAGTGTAATTGATGACATGGAGCAGGCAAAGTGCTGCCCCAGGGGAAAAGTTTTCTGCCTCCCAGGTAAATAGATTTCAGAAAAATTTTTCACCTGCTTTAAAAGAAGTAGAAGAATTAAACCATCATCTAAACTGACTGTGGCTGAATCAATTCCTTTTATACCCTGACATCGTTAGAGATGTTGGCCCCTGTGGTCAATCCGCTTTTTCCCCCAAACCCCAAGTTAGTGTAGAGAGGCCGTTCTCTACCTGGAAAAAAGAGATCAGATGTGAGTAATCTATGCAGGATTGATGGAGGCAATACTATTTCTCAGAACAAATTCAGAGACTCCACAAAATTTTCCCTGCAGTGTTTTACATATGTACAATTTTTTTTGTCTTTTAAAGTCGTATCCAATAAATATATTTTACACTGACAAGCAAAAGGGTAACAATGTTTTGAACTTGTGACTTTCCGGCTCCATATCTCTCCATCTACTACAGCTTTGCACATGAGGCTACTGTAATTTTATATAAAGTCATCTTACTGATCTTTACATAACTTGACTTGCAATTTTGTTGTAGCATCTGCTTAGTTCTGCAGATTCTTTCCCTTTAACTGCATTGTTACTGTTTTGCCCTAAAAATCAAAATATTAATTTTTATTATTTTGTTAGCATTTGGGAATCCACCTTTGGCTTTCAGTTTCTGCCTGAATCCTTCTGGGCTCTGAATCAGATTCAAGCATATCTTGACCAAAATCTAAATCCCAGGTCTCTTCTACACATTCCCACTGTGGTGCAGACTGGGACTGGAAAAAAACAGCTTTTTCTAAAATTCCACCCAGAAGTGTTCAAAAGATCAAAACATTGTTACCCTTTTGCTTGTCAGTGTCTGTTCTATCTAAATAGCTTGATTGTTGTATCATAAGGTGATAAACAGCCTGATGGGACCATTTTACTACAGTAAAGTTATCACTTAAACATGCCCATAAAATGAGGGAGTCAGGATTTCGGAGTCAGGAGTCGGAGTCGGAGTCGGAGGTTTGGGAAATTGAGGAGTCGGAGTCGGAGTTGGGGCTTTGGCTTGCCGACTCCACAGCCCTGAAAACTACCTTAAGCTTTGTCTGATGTTCTGTTCTGAACCTCCGTTCCATCGGGAATGACAGAAAAAATAGCGCATCAAGCTGTGCTTTTTAGTTCCATCTAATCCACGGACACCACAGCGGAATCCCGACCAACCCATTGCAATAAGTAGGATCCATCGGGCGCCATTGGTGTCCATTGTCAGACGGACCCATTTGTGTCCATTTGAACCTCTGTGATGAAGGTTCCGAACAGAATCTCCTACACAGATATGAACCAAACCTAAACGCTGTCTCATGGTAAAAAAATCAATCAAGTAGTTCAATACGTAGCTAAATGCTCTTTATGTTATTTGTGCCAAGAGTCTGAACTATTAGGGCTTGTCCCTACAGCACAGGTTTTCAGTCGGGTATTCTAGACGGTTTTCGGATTTGAAAGCCGTCTGTAAAGCGACTGTCACCTTTAACATTAGTTAAAAAGAAAATCCCTTCCCGCCCGTCCCCACTGCACGGATTTTCCACTGGACAGTTTTTGACACCACCGGCGTAATGAAAAACTCAGAACATATTCATCCTTCTGTCCGGTTTTCGGGTGGAACATGAATGTGTGGGGCGAAGGGAAGGGGTGAATCCACAAACCCGCGGAGAAAACCCGCCCTTTGCGTTTCCCAAAAAAAAGACCAAAACCGGTCCAATTTCCGCCCGGTTTTTTGGTCTTGGGGGGCCGGGGGAAAAACCCCCCTTAAAATTATTCAATGACAACTGCATTTTTGCCACTCTAGAATTTGTTTCAGTCAAAGGCTGCTCCACTCGCAATTTAAATATCCCCATGGGCTCTGTTCGGAATCCGACCATATTTTAAAATCGGTTTTCTTTTTTTTTACCATTTTTTTTCTCAAATTTTGCGGTTGGTTTTTTTCGGATTACAACCGAACCTTAACCCCTTCCCCCATAGGGGGGTATGAATACGCCCTAGCGAAAGTGACTTCCCGCAAATGGACTATCCATACGCCCTGGCGACGCGCGGGCTTGGGGGCGACCCACGCGGCGCTCGCAACCAGGGACCAGGGGTAAATTTACCGTGGCCGCATGCCTAAACCCCCGGCCGGAGGGGGCCCTCCGGCCGGGGTGATTAACCTTCTTACCGCAGCCTGTTATGGCTGCAATAATAAAGCGCAGGAGGAGGAGGAGCCCCCTCCGCCTGCTTCCCTGGGCCCCCCGCACTATAGTGCGGCACCGACCCCCCGTCGATGCCCTCGGGAAGTGAACGGCATTTCCCGGGGTCATCGTGACGTCCCCCACCTGCAATCATTGTGGGCATGGAACAGGCGTTGTCATGGCGCCCAGTCCCAAAATACTAATATGTGCACTGGTCTGCCTTCTAACAACAATCTGATTTGCTGTTAGAAGAAAAAAGGGAAAAAAAAAGGTAAAAATAAAGTCAAAAGGGAAAAAAAAAGTAAAAACAAAACACAAAAAATAAAAAAAAAACACTCTCGCCCTTTTCCCCCCCTTTACAAGGGCAATGCCCCAAAAAAGATAAAAAAAATAAAATAAAGTACCCATTTTTGGTATCGCCGCGTGCGTAACGCCCCACCCTATAAATCTTCATTTTAATTTAACCCGTACGGTAATCCGAAAAAAAACAAAAACAAAAAAACAGCACAGAATTGCGTTTTTTACATCCTGCAGCACAAAAAAAAGGAAATAAAAAGCGACCCAAAAACTCATATAAACCCAAAAGTTTTACCAATTAAAAAACTTCATTCACCCGAAAAAAAAAAAGGCCTTACACGTCTTTATACGGAAAAATAAAAAAGTTAGGCTCTCAAAACAGCGATGAAAATTTTATTTAATTTACAATAAAAACACTTTTTTTTTTTTTTTTTAAAAGGGTTCAAAATTTAAAAAAAATATAAAATAGGGATCGCCGTAACGTATCGACCCCGAGAGTAAATAATTTCATGGATCTGCACGGGGAGCCGCTGTTAAAATAAAAATAAAAAAAACCCCACTAGGATTGCAGTATTTTTTCACCCTGCCCCTTTCCAAAAAAAAGATTTAAAACTGACAAAAAGGCTTGTCCCCCAAAATTAACCATAAAAACATCAACTCTTCCCCCAAAAAAAAAAACCCCCCAAAAGCTCCTTACACGAAAAATAAAAAAGTATGGCTCTCAGCTAGGCGATGCAAAAACTTTTTCCTTTTTGAATAAAAGTTTTTTTTTTTATTGGTAAAAAACAGTAAAACATAAAAAAAAATACAAATTGGGTATTCCTTTGGAATGATCGACCTGAAAAAGTAAACTGTAAGCGTTATACTCACGGGTGACCGCTTTTAAAAAATAAAAAAAAAAAACATACCAGGGAAAGCTGTATTTGTTCAAAAAAGCCTCACAAAAAACCTTAATAAAAAGTGGGTCAAAGGCATATGCTCCCCATAATGGTATTTTTTTTTTAAAAAAAATCAAATCATACACAAAAAACAAGCCCGAATAATTGTTTTACAGAAAACTGAAAACGTTATGGCTATCAAACAGAACAACATAAAAAAAAGCAATTTTTTTTTTAGACCATTTCAAAATTTTGGGAAAAGTAAAAAAACATAAAAAAAACTATATAAAATTTTACCATTACTTGTACCGACCCCCAATAAAGAATCCCGTCATTTTACTGCACGGGAACCTGTAAAAAAGAAGCCCAAAAAAACAATGGCGGAAATTGCCCTTTTCCCCTCATTTTCATAGCCAATGCAAAAAAGGGAAAAATTTGTAAAACCCTGGCCCCAAAATGTACAAAAACACCCCCAATGAGATCTATGAGGGGGTCTGAATCCAAAATGGGGGTTGACTTCTGGGCGGTTTTTTACCTGTTTGGTACTTTGGGGGCTTTTAAAATGCGACTTGGCCCAACAAAATCTGCGTTTAAAAAACCAAAAAAGCCTCCCCCCTTAAACCCCCCGCCCTGGCCCAAACAGCAGTTTCCCCACATGTAGGGATTGCCGAACTTGGAAAAAATTGCGTAACAAGGTTTTGGGTGCTTTTTTTTTTACCAGGGGTTCCCTTTTAAAAATTAAACAAATTTTCCCGCTAAAAATTTCGATTATTGAAAAAAAAAATTTTTTTTAAAAATTTTTTACAGCCTAACGGTAAAAATTTTTGTACACACCTTGGGTTTTCCGATATGTCCTACACCCCGGATATATTCCGTAAGGGGTAGTTTCCAATATGGGGTTTTTTAGGGGGTTTATTTAAATTTTAGGGACCTTAGGGTGCCGCAAACCTGAAATGGCCCCTAAATAAAAATGGTAATGAAAAATGAGCCCCAGAGTCCCCCCTAGGGCTCCTCCTATTCTGGGGGTTGTGGGTTGAGCCAAATAATCACTAGGGGGACATAGGGAAAAATCTCTGAAAACAGCAGAAAACTGGGGGGAAACAATATTAAGTTGCATTTCCCCCGATAAAAATTTACCCTATCTTGTGAAAATGATAAAAAATTTAAAAACGCAAAAAAAAGTGAAATTTTTTAATTTCACTTCCACTTTGCTTTTAAATTTCCCATGAAACACCCAATGGGTTAATAAAAATTCCAATGCGGTTTTGAATAATTTTTAAAGGGGGTAGTTTCTTAGATGAGGGCATTTAGGGGGGATCCCAACATACAGGGCCAAAACAAAATCACGTTGAACTGGGGCTGGTCCCCCCAAAAAAAGATATTTTTAAATTTGTTTAAAATTTCTACAAAATTTTTTAGCCCCCTAATGTCGTTAAAAAAAAAAAAAAAACATGTAAAAAAAAAATGCCCAAACACAGCAGACTAGGGTTTGCTAGTTTTAAACTATTTTTGAGTGGAATAACTATCTGTCTTACATGCAGACATTTTTTTTAAGTTTAAAATTGGGAAATTTTTTAAAATTTTTCACGATTTTTTGATATTTTTCACAAACAAACAAGCATTTTTTGGACCAAAAAATTTTTTTTCACTTAAAGCCCAAAGGTCACGAGAAAACAAACCTGAAAACATGGGATAGGTTTAAAAATTCAAAAATTATTCTCACTAAAGTGACACAGGGAAATTAAAAAATGGGGCTTGCAAAGGCCAAAATGGCTCCCCCGGTAAAAGGGGGTTTAAAATTGAACTGTAAAACAATTTAACGCTGTTTTCCCAAAGAAAAACAATGGATAATTTAAAAAAAAGTTCTAAGTTTTTTGCAACAAAAGATAAAAATACCCGCTCACCCAAAACACCGTGTAATGTCCTCCATTAGTGTCCATGCACATTTCCACGCCCCAAAAGGAATTAAAGAAAAAGAAAATAGTGCAAAAAAATCAGCAAGGTCCGAATAGTAAATTTAAATAATTTTATTGGAACAAAAGAAGATAAGGGCCAAAACACAGTGTACAAAAAGATCAGAGGGGGAAAAAAAAGCGACCGGTTTTTTGGGGGAGGATTATTAATTGGTTTTAATTGATTTGAGCCACTATTTAAAAAAGGGGCGGCACTCATTTAACTTTCTACGATTAAGGTAAACATCCCGCCCCAAACCCTGTTTTTTCGCCCCCTTTTTTTTTTACACGGTGGGTTTTTTTCACTTATTTCATTGCTCCAATACATTTCTTCCCTTTTATATCCGAACCAGTTCCAAAAAACTTTTTTTCACTATTTCTTCTAAAATTTTAACCAGTTTTCGGATTAAAACCGACCCAGAAAAGCCCCAAACTATGTAGACTACAACCAGTGTTGGGGCTGAGGTGCCTAAGCCCACAGGTGGGGTTGAAATCAGGGGCCCACCATTTGAGTTCTTAGGGGCCCCGGTGAGTTTTTTTAGGAGCCCACCCACAACTGCTGTAAAAGTCTGTAATGCCTCCCATACTCTGCTTCTTTCTTTTTTCCCCCATTTCTATCTTTTTTGCTTTTCTGGGGGTGTAGATGCAGTTTTAAAACAACTCCAGGTCACCATGCTCATGGACCACCCCCGGGGTTTTTCCCTATACCCCTGGGGCCATCCGAGTCTATACAACTCGATTTTCTATTGAGGGCTATAGAGTGGTTTAAAATTGGATTTTTTCGGATTCGAAAAAATAATCCGCTGAAAAATTGACAGTAAACCAGTCCGTGTAGACATACCTAAGGACTCTAAAAAATATTTTTTCACGGCCCTCCTTTTTTTTCTCCCCGAATTTTCACCACTTTTGGGGTTCCCTTAAATCTAGGGTTATATCATACCCTTAGTGCGCCCCGGGATGTACCAGTCTCCCCGGTGCGCTAAGGGTTAAAGGGGTTGCTACACATTGATTTCTCTTACCTCATCCCGTTTTTTTGGTTTCACTTTGAAAATTTAGGGGCGTGTTTGGTTTCTACTGGGTACTATTGGCCTGCATGAGAGCTGTGAAACACCAGGGGCTTAGCTATAGCAAACCAGTGCGGCAGCCCATCAAAGATTGAACAGGGCTGTACAAAAGTGACCGGCTGGGGAGCCTATCAGGGGGAGTTGAAAAGGGGCTGAGTATAGCGACCTGAGGGGGCTATCAAAATCTACAAGGGGGATAACTAGAATAGGGAGGGCACTGTTAATGGGACACAATTGCAAGTACTTGATTGCAAGATTTTAACATAAAAAGCAATCCTTGTAGTGAGACAACCCCTTTAAGTAGTGAAAGTATTATTTGAATACTTTAAAAATCAGGTTTTACAGTTATGGCCGTATATTCCAGGGGGCACACCCGTGCAGAGGAACTAGTTGGGCTTTTTGAGGGTTTAAAAACAGGCCCATGATGAAAGGCCTTTTTCATCACTGTCCCTCATCCATTGCCACTTACACTAAGGAAATGATTTTTATGTTTAAGCCATTAGCAAT
>JAODAL010047094.1:0-30263 GCA_025379985.1 Phyllomedusa bahiana | reverse complement strand
GCCCCACCCGGGCCCCGGTTTTTTGCTTAGAGCCGTCCACAGTTTCCTGACCTGTGTGTGGACGGTCCCCAAAGGCAGATTATTTCAAACGGCCTGGTGTCTCTGGGCACGTGATGCCACCAGAGGACCTTGGGGGAAAGAGCCCTGCACCATCCCTGCGGTTTTGAAGAGCGTTGCGCCGAGCCTGAGAGCCACCGTCACCCCCAGAGACATCCACCCAGCTCACCCATTTGAGCTGTCACAGAGTTTATAGCGGCCTTGGCCGTGCTTACTAGTCCATGTGTCGGTGGTGAGATGGACTTTTCCGGACACAGATGCAGAAAACGCGCTTGAAATTTTAGATGACACGTGGCTGGCCGGGGCAGGGACGGCTTTTCTGGTAAAGAAATGCCTGCTCGGCATCTGGTATTGGGGGCAAGCGGGGCCATGACGTGGCGGAACCCATCTGTGTCCACCAGACGGAAAGGCAACATTTCCAAGGCCAAAGCCTGGCAATGCCGACATTCAGGCTTTTGGCTTTGGGATGGTTTGGGTTAAAGTGTTTCTTCTGCCCCCAAACCTGGAAGACAGAAGGCTGGCTGCTAGACTGGCCACTGTACGGCGTGCAGGTCGTCAAACTGGCGGAAGGAGAAGGGGTAGGATGGGTCTCTTGTGGTGCTGGTGGTACTCGGGCGACGGTGGGAGGCTGCAGCGGAGGCTGATCCCTGATCATGACTCTGAGAGACATGGGCAGCTGAGGAACGCTTGGTGGTGGCGGAGGAGGGAGGAGGCGGAGACAGAGGGTGTGACAGTGGTTGGAGGCCCGGCGTCGGTCTGGCCTTTTTTGGCCAAGTGTTCCCTCCATTTCAAACTCATGCTTCGCTGCATGTGACTAGAATGTTGGTGGTGGATAACCACTTAAGGTTCTTGCCTCTACTTATGCGTTTACGGCAAAGGCGGCATATGACATCGCTGGGTGAATCAGAGGCTTGCTCAAAGAAGGCCCAGGCGTGAGAGGTCCTGGACCTTTTTGACGGCGATAAGCGAGGGAGCGGGGTTTGCGCTGACCGTGGCTGGCGGAATCATATCAGCGGACTTCTGCGACCACCCTCTCCCTTTTTGTGGCGGGAACCGTATTGACACTACCCCATCGTCTTCCTCCTCGTCCACTGATGAAGCGTCGCAAGCAAATTCTGCGGAAAAAGACCAGGATGGATCCGCAATGTCGTCATCATCATTCATCATCAAACACAGGTGACTTGGTCGGTCTGACTTTCTGCTATCCAGAAGCTGCGGGCTACAAGCAAGGGGCACTGCAAGGCGTTGCCGACGCCGGGGATTTTTGCCGATTGACCGGCTTCCTTCACTCCTCTGATGGCATCAGTAACTGGGCGCGTCAGAGCAGACTAAATCATCCTCTTTATCTTTTAACTTCCCTTCTTACCCCAACCGCATTTTGTCATAAAAGTGGTCTTCAGACAGTGGATTATCCACAGTGGTGGTTACACGAGTTGACACTTTGGGCTGCTCATGTTGGCCGGATCTGATGATGCTCGTTGAAAGAACATTTGTAGGGCCGTGACTGCGTGGACCGAGGACAGGGTAAGAATGCTTAGATGCAGGTTGCATTAACCACTGAAGGACAGATTGGCGGGACTATGTGCGTTACTCTAGATTCACAGGGCCCATGTCAGCGATTATGACAGGCACTGACCGGTCCTGAAACTTGACGAATCCGCCACTGGCTTCGATGCGTGGTTGTCGACCCAAGCCACGGAAGGGCACCTTCTCTAGGTTACCTTCTTCCTCATGTGCTAACCCAACTCATTTGCTCGATTACCTCCTGCATTTCGCTCCATGTTCAGAAATATAAAAATTTGAGAAGGTATGAATTAGTTTTGAAAGTCTCTTAGTAAAAGGACGGCAAATCACTAGCTCATTCTCAAAGTCCCTCTTAATCATAACCATAATTTGCTGGATTCAAAATTTAACTGCAACACCAGGTGGGTCTGATCAACTAAATTGGAATGGGCAAAAAGTCCTAAAAACACGTTATCTGTTATGTTTTGGTATAATAAAACGGTATTTTTTGCACCTTCAATTCACCTGTGGAGATATATGAATTTGCTGGTTTTTAGATGTACGTAGATGGCTGCGATCAATGACAGTTGCTGGGTGCGCAAAAGTCAAAAAACACGTAACTGTTATATTTTCATATAATGTAACTGTAATTTTTTGCACCTTTCAAATTCACCGGTGTCGCGGAATCTATAGTAATTTTATGTTTTAGACTTTACGTAGTTGTCTTGCATCAATTGGAAACAGTGCTGGGTGCGCATAAAAGTCAAAAAAACACCGTAATCTGTTATGTTTGTTTATATTAAACGGTTATTTTTTGCACCTTTCAAGGTCACTGTGGTGAAATAGATTTGCTGTTCTTAAGATTTACGTAGATGCTGCGTCAATGACAGTGGCTGGGTGAGCAAAAGTCACAATAAAAAAAACACGTTAACTGTTATGTTTTGATATAATAAATCGGGTATTTTTTGCACCATTTCAATTCACCTGTGGTGATATAGAATTGCTGTTTCTAAGATTTACGTAGATGCTGCGGTCAATGAAACGTGCTGGGTGCGCAAAAGTCAATGAAAACACGTTAACTTATGTTTTGATATAATAAACGGTATTTTCTGCAACTTTCATTTCCCTGTGGTAAATTTAGAATTGCTGTTTTTAAGAATTTACGTGTGATGCTGCGTCTTATGAAAGTGCTGGGGGGAAGAGGGGTAGGAGGGGGCGGGAAGTGATGGTGAGGGAGTGGGCAGTGCGCAAATGTCAAAAAACACGTAATGTTATGTTTTGATATAATAAACGGGTATTTTTGCCACTTTCAATTGCACCTGTGGTGAATATAGAATTGCTGTTTTAATGCTTTACGTAGATGCTGCGTCAAAATGAACTCGCAGTGCTGGAGTGCGCAAAAGTCAATAAAAAAACACGTAACTGTTATGTTTTTGATATAATAACGGTATTTTTGGCACCTTTTTCAATTCACCGTGGTGAATATAATATTGCTGTGTTTTGAGATTACGTTGATTCTCGTGCGTCTGATGAAACAGTGCTGGGTGCGCAAAAGTGTCAAAAAACAAGTAAACTGGTGTTGTTTTCGTAACGATACATCGGTATTGTTGGGCAACAAACAACTGTGCTGACGACAGATGCTGGTTTGTAATTTAAGTGCAAGGTGGAATTCAACTGTCACAGGTGTAATGGGTAAGTAAAATTGAACACTATTGAAAGATATCTGATAATAAAAGTGGAGTTTTGCAGTAACCAAAGAGACCTGCATTTTACTAAAAATTTATGTTATCCAATAAAGTCAGGCTCCCCTTTTTCCCGGAAATTTTTCATAGCAAATTTAATAATAAAGATATTCCACTACAATGTCTCCACTAAGTCTTGGGAATTTATCCAAGTTTTTATAGATAGAGCTTGTCTGTGTTCGCCCGCGGGCCCCCCCCCCCCGCGCCCCCGCCGTGAAATTACAGCGGTAGATGTGCTTTAAAATTCTCTAGCTAACTACATAAAATGTTAAATTTTAAATCTAACTAAATTAAAAGGATCAAGCTAATTGTAGAAGGTTTCTCTGTGCAGAAATAGCTAATTTCGCTGACGTTTGGCCACAGGAGGGCGGTCCATCCCTATGAGACGTGAGAGAACTGGGGCTGAAACAGGAAGCTGTTCTATGAAAAAAGAGGGTCTGTGTTTTTTTCCGCAACGAAAACCATAACATCCAGTCATGACGTCGACACACTCTCCCCCTGCTTTTCTGAAAATCTCATTTGCTGGCCGCCAAAATTTTAAGGAAGCGCCGAAAAAGGCCGCGATCTTAATAGATGATGCACAGTTTTAAACCCTTAATTTGCATGATCGGAAATTTCGATCCCTAAAAAACCTTCCCAAATTTCAACTTTGTCGATAAAAATGTCAACACTAGTCAAAGTCTTTTTTAAGGAGTCGGGTGCCCCAAAGGAAAAGGGAAAAGGGACAAGTGTCGGGCCTCACTTGTCTGGTTTGTGTGTGCCCCCCACTGGCCCCTGCACATACACCCCAAATTTTGGCCTTTATGGAAGAGTGGCAAAAAGAAAGAATTTCTCCAAGATACCCAAAAAAGTCTTGTTTAAAGTTTTGCCACAACCCCGCCTGGGAGTCACACCAAAACTGGAAAAAGGTGCTCTGGTCAGAGAAACCAAAATCGAATTTTTTTGGCCACAATGTAAACGATTGTTTGGGTTAAAAGCAAAACAGCTCTTATCCTGAACACACCTTTTCCCCATTTCAAACATGGGGGTTTTGGCAGCATCATCGTTTGTCCCTGTTTTTTTCAGCGGGGGACGGGGAAAGGATGGTTAAAATTAATGGGGAAGGGAGGGGGACCAAATGCAGGACCATTTTGGAAAAAAACCTATTGGAGCTGGAAAAGCCCTTGAGACGGGACGGGTTTTACCTTCCAACAAGAAAATGCCCCAAAATAAAGCAAAATCTAAAAATGCAAATGGTTTCCCAAAAAAAAATGTATCTAGGTGTTAAAATGGTCAAGTCAAAGTTCAGCCCTGAATCCAATTGAGAATCTGTGGAAAAAAACTGAAATGCTATTCACAAAAGCTCTCCACCCAAACCCTCCTGAGCTGTTTTCCAAGGAAAGAATAGGCAAAAGAATTTCAATTCTCGTGGGGGCAAACTGATAGAGATATACCCCAAGCGACTTTCAGCGTAAATCGCAGCAAAAGTGGGCTTAAGTATTAACTTAAGGGGGCCAAAAATTTTTGCAGCCCATTTTTCAGTTTTTTTTTTTTTTAAAAAAGTTAAAAACCCAATAAATTTCGTTGCACTTACAATTGTGCCCCCATTTTTGTTGATTCTTCACAAAAAAAATTAAAATTTTATATCTTTATGTTTGAAGCCTTAAATGTGGCAAAAGGTTAAAAAAATTCAAGGGGGCTGAATACTTTCGCAAGGCACTGTAGATATCGTTCGCATAAGATAGACCAATCTCTTGGAGAGATTGCTTCCAAGATGCCTAGGATTCTCAAATTATTCCTCCTGGATCTGTCTTCGAGATCATCGATTTTGTAATTTAAGCGTTTGTTTTCCTAAATCACATCAAAGAGTTCTGAGCGTGCTTTGTCTACATCGTTCCTCAGCTCTTGAAGTTAGAGTTCATGATCATCTAATCGCTCAGAGTGGATTTTGAGCCAGTGGTGTGACTACAAGGAGCTGGCCAGTCTACAAGAGGTTAATATGTAATCTGCGTTGACCAGGGGCTTAACTAGATAAGCCGGTGCCCCATAGCAAACTTGTGGATGAGGCCCCCTGCCCATCCCCCTCACCGCCCCCCTGTCACGAAGTTTCCCAGAACGCGTTCGATAATGTAGAAAAAAAAAAGGGAGCAAAAAAACCTACCATACATCTCCCATATATTGCTACCAAACTTACCAAAAAACAACATTCCCAAAAAGCGCTAATTGGAAATGATTATACCGCCAGAACACAACACAAATTCATCCACATAGTGACTGAATAAAAACCCTACAGTATTACTGATCAGCTAAAAGGACCAATAGTACCACCATATGGGACCATATAGGGGTATATATTAGTGTCCCAAAGGCTCTGCAGACTGTATAAAACCCCATAAGGACCTATAGTGGTAGAATCGTGTACACAGACTCTGCAGACTTATTTTACCCCCTTTACAGGGGCCCTTTTAAAGTGGTTTATATAGTGTACACAGGCTTTGCAGATGTTATAACCCCCTACATGACCTATAAGTGGTAGACACCCAGTGTAAACAGACTTGAGACATATAATGATTACGTGTAGTTACACTTGTTATCCGGGGTGAGTTTTGATAATTTGTTGATTTTCCCCTTTTGTTCTGCATCTGTCCAGACCTCCTCATGACATCTCCCGGGCCACTTGTCCCTGCAGATTAAGACACAAATACTTAGAAGCCTCACTTTTCCGCACCCCATCCCCCCCCGGCTATATGGGTTTCCCTTTAGGAGGCGGGTTTACATAGGTATAGGGGCCCCAGATAGGCCCGGGGTTTGGTAGGGAATGGGTCCCCCCTAAGGCAGGGTTTAGGAAGCTATAGGGGCCCCATAATGGAGGGCAGGCAGGGTTTTGGTTGGGCCCCATATGACGGCAGGATTTTTAGGGACCATTGGTGGAAGAGGGGTTTTGGTAGCTATGGGCCCTATATGTAGGCGGCAGGCCTTGGGAGGTATAGGGGGCCATAAGGCAGACAGGGCATAGGCAAGCTATAGGAAAATAAAATTTTTGGGGAGACGGGTTTGGGGAGGTTTAAGGGGCTCTATGGCAGGCGGGCTTTGGGGGGTATTACGGCAAGCAGGTAGGGCTATATACAGGCAGGCAGGTAAGTAGGGGCCATAGGCAGGTAGGTAGGGGCTATATACAGGCAGGCAGGTAGGGGGGGCTCATACAGGCAGGCAGGTAGATGGGGACTACATACGGCAGGAAGGTAGGTAGGGGGCTTTATACAGGCAGGCAGGGAGGGAGGGCTATATACAGGCAGGCAGGTAGGTAGGGCTAAATACAGGCAGGCAGGTAGGGTATTACAGGCAGGCAGGTAGATAGGGTATATACGGAGGAGGTAGGTAGGGGTCATATAAGGCAGGTAGGGGAGGGGCCTATATAGGCGGCAGGTAGGGGGATATAAGGCAGGAGGCAGGGGGGGCCATATTTAAAGGGAGGCGGTAGGGGCTTATAAGGCGGCAGGTAAATAGGGGCCCTAGGGGAGGGGAGGTAGGGGCTATATACAGGGAGGAGGTAAAATAGGGGCCCTAGGCAGGAGGTGGGGTTATACAGGCCGGCAGGGAAAGTAGGGGCCCTAGGAGGTAGGTAGGGGCTTATATAGGCAGGGAGGTAGGGGTATATACGGGAGGGAGGTAGGTGGGTACATACAGGCAGGCAGGTAGGTAGGGTATATACAGGCAGGCAGGTAGTAGGGGCATATACAGGCAGGCAGGTAGGTTGGGGTCATATACAGGCAGGTAGGTAGGGGCCATATACAGGCAGGCAGGCAGGAAGGTAGGGGCCATATACAGGCAGGCAGGCAGGTAGGGGCCATATCCAGGCAGGCAGGCAGGTAGGGGCTATATAAGGGAGGAGGGGAGGGCTATATACGGCCCGGGGCAGGTAGGTAGGGGCCATATGGAAGGTAGGTAGGAGGTAGGGGCTATAGAGGCAGGCGTAGGGGCTTATTTCAGGTAGGTAGGGTTTTATACAGGCAGGTAGGGAGGGTTATACAGGCAGGCAGGTAGGGAGGGGCATATGAGAAGGTAGGTAGGTAGGGGCATATGCAGGTAGGAGGGGTTATACATGAGGTGGTAGGGATTTTAAGGCAGGGGGAGGGAGGGCAGGCAGGCAGGTAGGGCTATATATATGCAGGTAGGTAGGGCTATATACAGGTGTATAGGGCTATATACAGGCAGGTAGGGGCTATATGCATGCAAGTAGGTAGAGCTATATACAGGCAGGTAGGGACTATATACATGCAGGTAGGTAGGGCTATATAAGGCAGGATGAGGTAGGGGTAATATACAGGAGGTGGGTATATGCGGACAGAATTATTAAATAAAAAAAAAAAAATAAGAAAGCATTACTCACCAGTCCCCCGCTCCCCCGAGCTCGGCTCCCGGGCAGTCTGTGCTCGGTGCGGGCTGCACGATGATGACGTCATCGCACAGCCCCCATCCGCACTGTGGGCCGGCGCCTGCGCCTGTGCCTGCGCCTAGCAGCTGTGCGGTCCTGTGTCTGAGCTCTCGGGCCAGAGGGCCCGGACGTTCAGAGACGGTATGCGCCGGGTCCCGCAGCTCCGGTTTTCCCCCGGGGAGTGAAAGGTTTTGTTCGTGCCGGGGGCCAAAAGGAGGGCCCCACTACCGGGGGAGCAGACGGCAGTAGTGCCCCGGGGGACGGGCCCCTAAGGAGCATGGGCCCGGGGGGGGGAGCTCTTCGTTTTTCTCCCCCCGTGTTAGCCCCTGGCATTGACAAATTTTTACACACAGCACTACTGCGATGAGTCTGAAAGCTCCTGCACAATCCTCGCTGATTTAGTAGCTATGATTGGCTCTTTTGATTCATGCAAGCCCCGCAACACTGGTACAGGTGCAGTGGGCTTGAAGAGATGCCAAGTTTTGTTGTGACTGCTCAAGTTCGTTCAGTACTCCCTCCTACATGATGTATTAGCAGGATTTTATGGTGCGCATGTGCACTTTATAAATGCCACTGTGATGGAATAATGTATGTGCAGTATGTGTATATCTGTATAGGATATGTTCTTATTTACTTTGGGGGCGTAAACCATGTTACAATTGTCTTTTATGTTAATGAAATATAAGTTCACTTATACACTCAGTCACTATGCTGGATAAAGACTGCTGTGTCAGTCGAGACAATGCACTTTTTTTGGAGGAATAAAAATGGCTTGATCCATTGTTCACACTACCCTTTTTGGATACTGCTTATTTTTCTATTTTGTATCTATATACTGCCCAATCAATCCAAGGTTTGAAGCTCTGCACCCTAATTCCTCTTTTTTAACTGAATTTTTGGAAACACCCCTTAAAATTTTCCATCAGGCGAGAACTAAAATGGGTTTAAGAGGTTGTCTCACCACGCTGTTTCAGAGCCAAAAGCAGTTTTTATTCATGCATCTTGTCTCTTACTGGTCAGGGTGTGGGTAATTAGCATATCAGCTCTGTATTCAAAGGTCTGCTAAATACTCTTACATGAGAGCAGGCGTTGTTTATCTAAAGTAAGTCCATGACTTGTAGATACTTGTAATATGCCAAAGTTCATAGCCTTGTTTGAGAAAGAAGGCGTTAGAGACCTTTGAAGCTTCGCACAGCTGTGTGATTGCCCAACTGGTCAACTGCTTGTTCCTCCGAATTATGGACTGACTAGAACATGGCATATTAGCTTTGTCCAAATACTCTTATGGTGTTGTGTGTCCTGCGACCCTCGTGTGGGGCGCTGGCACACCTCAAGCCGCAGACTCCTGTGCGGCCGGTGCGCGGCCCGAGCGTCGGGCACCGCGGGACACCCGGCACGCTGGGGCGCACTTACCCGTCCACACTCCTGGTCCGTCCTGCGCGCTCCTGTTCCTGCTGCGGCGGGGTGGACACGCGCGCCCTTAGTGCGCAGCGCGCGGCACGGCGGGAGATTTAAAGGGACAGTGCGCCGGTGATTGGTTCTCTACCAGGCACGGAACTATTTTATGCCATTGCCTCTTTCCGAGCACTTTGCCGAATCGATTGTGCCTTTGTGCGCTGGAGAGGAAGGCGTTCCTAAAAAGTTCTTGTTCCCGTTTATTACTGTGTACCGTACCTTCTGGACTCTGTCCCTTGGACCTCGAACCATTTCCGCCTGGTCTGACCATTCTGCTGTCCCCGACTACGGCCTGCTTCACGATTTTTGTACACGCTAAAACCTCGGCTTGCCACTGCATGCAAGTCTACCCCCCCCTCGTCGGGGTAGCGACCTGGTAGGAATCCGCCGCACAAGCAAGTCCATCCCGCTTTGCGGCGGGCTCTGGTGAACCGGACCTTACTTAGATTTCGTTCCTGGCGTGGCTTTACGTCATCGCTTTGTGGTGGTCCCAGAGGATCCACTACCACATCTGTACAGTTCGATTCGGCCATGGATCCGCCAAGGGTGCTCTACCATGGGTCTCCGACCTCATCCACAGTGGCTCAGCAATCTAGCTGATCTGCGCAGCTAGGGGGCGCAACAGCTGAACCAATTGATACTTATTTGCAGCAGCTCCTGGCCACTCAGCTGCAACAAACAGCGGATGGACTCAAGGCAGCAGGAGTCGTTGGGGACATCTGCGACCCTAAACTCCGTTGTCCATGCGAAGAAGTTTGAGGGGGACTTAAGGCATGCAGGGGGTTTCATCCCCCAGTGTGGCTTCCACGTGGTGGAATTATGGCTGGTCAGTTCCCGTCCGAAAGGTCCAGGGTGTGGCTTCGTGGTCAGTCTCTATCCGGGAAAGCTGGCTGGGCGACGCCACTTTTGGGACCGAGGCAGATCCTATCACAGCTGATCTGGTGACATTCTTTCAGGGGTTGCGGAGTCTTCGAGGAAGCCTGCCGCGCCTCGTCTGCTGAAACGCTTTATTAAACCTACAGCAGGGGAACTCCTCCGTTGGCGACTACGCCGTTGACATTTCGCACCTTAGCCTCTGTATTGCGTGGGAAATGATGCTGCGTTGTGCGCCACGTCAAGAAGGGCATCTCTGCCAGATCAAGGAGCCCTCGCCACCCGGGATCTCCGAATCATTAGTGAGCTCATCTATCTGGCAACCGCATAGACATCCGTTTCTCGGAGAGACGGGAGGAGCTCGCAGGGAACGCGACCAGCTCAAACACGTCGGCTACCCCGTCTTGCGCCAGTGTTTCCCGCGTTCCCCCCACTGCCTCTCCTCCAGCCAGCCTTGGAAGAGGCCATGCATGTGGACAGTTCCCGCCTGTCTCCGAGTGCTTGCCCTTCGGCGGGCGTTGTGAGGAGAAGTTGATGTCTATACTGCGGCAGCCCGACACTTCCGTAGGGGTTGCACTTCTTCGGGCAACGTTCCGGGAAATGACGCAACTAGGATTCGTGGGAAGATGGGTCCCTAGGTGTGAGTAATCCCTCTCCAGGCCAGGCTGCCAGGCTTGGTTACGTCAATTTCCGGAAACTCGTTCCGAGTTGTCGGCCTTTTGGATTCGGATCGGTAGGGCTTTATGGATGCTCGTTGGTGGACCATGTATCGTCTCTCGGTGGTCGCTAGACCAACCCTTGTCATCTACCTCCGTCAGTGGTGAATATTTAAGGAGACTCCATCCACTACCGGACTGATCCAGTGGTCTACAAATAGAGCCTTGCACAGGGAAGGATCAGTTCTTCGTGTTCCCCGTTATTCTCGGGCTGTTCTACTGGGGCTTCTCTTGGCTACAGCATCACGCCCCTTATGCTGGTTGGAAGAGGGTGTTGAAGGTTTGCGCTGGGGCCCGGACTGCCAGTCTCAATGTCTTTCGGCACCCCGCGGTTGCGCCCCAGTCTCCACTGTCCTCTCCCAAGCACTACCGGTTTTCGCTAACTTATCAGGACTTCCAAGAGTTTTTTCCGAGAAGCGAGCTGATACACTTCCTCCTCATCGCCTTATGATTGCCCCATAGGACCTGCTACCCGGGGGATGTCTCCCCGGGGTAGGGTGAGGGTCTACCGCTCTCCATACCCGAAAACACCCGGGCGATGTCTGCCTATGTAGAAGAATATCTACGAAAGGGTTTCATACTCAAATCTACTTCTCGGCGGGTGCTGGATTTTGCCTTTGTGGAAGATGGAAAGGATTGGATTCCCTGAGGACCGTGCACATTGACTACCGTGGTTAAATAAGATCACATCAAGATCGGGTACACTCTGCTTTAATCACGGAACTCTTTGAACGTCTCGGGGGGCCAAGGGTCTTTTCCAAATTGGCTTGCGGGGGGGCATATAACCTCATCCGGATTCCGGGGAAGGCGACGAGTGGAAAGCGGCCTTTCAATATCGTGGATGGGCACTTTGAGTATCTGGTAATGCTTTCGGTTTATGCAATGCCCGGCCGTCTTCAAGGAAATTTGTCAATGAATATACAGAGACCTCCTATATGGTCGTTTGTAGTGGTCTACTTGGATGACATCCTGTATTCTCACCGATCTGGGGATCCCACCAGTTACATGAGGCGCCAGGTCCTGAGACGGATGCGCAGAGAACCATTCTATACGCTAAAACTGGAAATGTGCTATTTCACCTGGACCCTCCTCCCGTTCCTTGGGATACCATAATCTCTGATACGGGTCCTGCGGATGGGACCCCACCAAACGCTTGCCGTCTACAGTGGCCCCGACCTGTTGGCCTTGCGTGGGCTATACAACGTTTCCTGGGTTTTCGTAACATTCTACCGGCAATTATCCGGCTTTACACACGTTTGGTAGCACCAATTGTGGGCTCCTTACTAAAAAAACATGCCACACGAAAACTGTGGCCTCCGGCCGCCGAAAGAAAGCCTTTTCCAAGTGAAGGCAGCATTCGCTCTGCCGCACCGGTGTTATCCCGGCCAGATACCGAGGAAACCTTCTTTCTGAGTGGACGTCTTCCATACGTGCTGGAGGCACTGCTCACCAAAAGGGGCCAGGGCAAGACTCGGATCTGCGGGGTCTTTTCCAGGACCTTCTCACAGCAGAGGAGAAACTATACCATCGGGGATCGGATCTTTTAGCCATTTAAACTTGCCCTCTAGATAATGGCGCCACCTCTGGAAGGGTGCTCGTTTCCGTTGAATATCTTCACTGACCACAAAACCTCCTCTATCTCTCCAGACAGCACAACGTCTGAATTCTCGTCAAGCGAGATGGTCTCTGTTCTTTGGCCCGTTTCAATAAATCATCCATTCCGACCGGCAGAAAAGAACTCAAGGCGTTGATCTTTCCGTGCCTCCAATGTTAGGTGGGGAAGGAAGAGGCGGGGCCCACAAACATTTGTACTCCCGAACGTCTGATGTCTGTGGCTCCCACTAACCTCCAAGGTGTACCCCAAGGGAAGACGTATGTGCGCCCTGGCTCCAGTTGAGGGTCCTGAAATGGGGTCACTGTTCCCGCATAGCCGGGACCAACCCTGGGGTTCGAAGGTCTTGTTCGTTGATTTCCTCGGTTTACTGGTTGGCCTCGGGTCTCGTTAACGATGTAAAGAAGTTTGCGGGGGGCCCTGCACCACCTGTGCCCGCAATATGTCACCTCGCCACAAAGACTGGGGGGAATACTCCAACCTCTGCCGGGTGCCTAGCTGTCTTGGGCATATTGCCATGGACTTCATAAAACTGACTATACCGTCCTCTGGAAGGTAATGCGGTCATTTGGTGGGTCACTTACCGTTTTTTCCAAAACGCCCATATTTTTTTTTTAAACACATCTTTCCGTTCTGCATGGACTCCCCTTACAAATGAGTCTCGGACCGGGGACGTCCAGTTCGTCTCGAGATTTTGGCGAGCCTCTGCTCGCTACTGGCAAGTGGAACTGGGAACTTCTCTCTGCGTATTCACCTCAAATCCAATGGGCAAGTGGAGAGGGGTGATTCAGGTCCTATGTACTTATTCGCCTCTTCATTCCTGCCAAACACAGTATGACTTGGTCCAGTCTACTACCTGGGCGAATTTTCATTAATTCCCTGGACTATGTTTCCGCTGGGCATCCCCCTTCTCCATTGTTTTTGGTCGGGCATCCCGCCCACCCCTTCCACTGCCCTCTGCCTCCTTCCGATGTCCCTGCTGTGGACAGTTTGGTCTGGGACCTATCGCTGTCTGGAGGGGAGACGCGCCAGTCCCTGCTTCAGGCCTGCGTCCGTATGTAGACCCAAGCGGACAAAAATGAAGACCCCCTCCTTCCTTTGTCCGGGGATAAGGGTGTGCTGTCTGCCAAATATATCCGTTTTTTAAAATCCCCAGCTACAAGCTGGGTCTCGTTTTTTAGGTCCCTTTGAAGTCCTGAGGCGCATTAATCCATCTGGCTACAAGACTCCGGCTCCCTCCGACCATGCGCATCCCAAACTCTTCATGTATCCATTACTGGAAGCCGGGTCACCCATAACGCTTCTCTCGGTCGTGGTTCCCCCGTCTCCCGTAGCGATGTACACCTCATATTTTTTGCCGTTCAAGAGGAAATTTTGGCCACTAGCGGTTCCGGGGGAGGACGATTTTTTGGTGGTCTGGAAGGGGTTTGGGCCAGAGGAAAGGTCGTGGGAGCCGGAGGGAAAAATCCTGGTTTGGGGTCTCTGTCTAAGTTTTATGCGGGCCTGAAAGAAGGCGAGGCCTAAGGGGGGGGGGGGTACGTTACGGGTGTCCTGCGACCCTGTGTGGGTCGCCGGGACACCCGGCACGTCTGGGGGCACTTAACCCGTCCACGCTCCTGGTCGTCCTGGCGCGCGCTCTGCTGCCGGTGCGGGTGGCACGCACGCCCTCTAGAGCGCGCGCGCGGCTGCCGGGAGATTTAATAGGGAAGTGCACGGTGATTGGTTTCACCGGCACGGACTATTTAAGCCTGCTCTTCCCCGCACTTTGCCGAATCGATAGTGCCTTGTGTGGAGAGGAAAACGTTCCTTAGTGTCTTTTTCGTTTATGTTGTAACGTACCTTCTGCCTCTCATCCCTTGACACGAACCATTGCCGCCTGTCCTGATCCTTCTGTGTTCCCGACTACGAGCTGCTTTCATATGTTTGTACCTGCATCACTCGGCTGCCACCACAAGCAGGCATGTCAGGGGTAGCGACTGGTAGGAATCCGTCCGCAGCAAGTCCATCCCGCTTTTGCGCGGGTCTGCTGGTGAAAACCGTCCTACTTAGATTACGTTCCCTGGCGTGGTTACGTATCGCTTTGTGGTGGTCCTGAGGATCCCCTACACATCTGTAAAAAAAACAGTAGGCTTTTTTTTGCGGGACAAGATGTACTTTCTAATCGGGTTATTTTTATTACCATAGAATATTTGGGAAACTGCATAAAAAAAAAAAAAAATGAAAGTGGGGCAAATGTGGAAATATGTATTGGCCTGTTTGCAGTGTTTTGCTTTTACTGCATTAAATCTTCAGTAAAAATTATGTGGTATCTGTATTCTACAGGTTAATATGCATCCGGCAATACCAAACATGTACGGTTTCTATTATGATTTGGTACTTCAAAAAAATTTGAAACATTTTCTATTTTTTTCTGGAATTTTGTTTCTTCTATGGTGTACAGTGTACAGGATAAATTGTTATATTTTAATAGATCAGCTTTTTTTCAGACGCTGCAATACCAAATATGTGTAACTTTTTTTATTCGCAAAATGGCGAAAGGAGGGTGTTTTGAACTCTATATATTATTTTATTTTTTTTACACTTTAAAATTATTTTTTTTTAACTTCAACTAACTAACTAAAAAATATGGCGGGGATGGAAGCCTTCACAAGGCTTTCAGCTGCTATGCTAAGCGATCTGGGCCCTGTGATTTCACCGCAGGTGCCCCGATCGCAGCAAGGAACAGTGCTTGGCACACTTTTTGATTGATTTAGACGCTGCGGCCATCTTTGCCGAGGTGTCTAATGGGTTAAACAGCGCGGGATGGCAGAGGCGCCCTCCTGCAACATAACCATCCAGTGTTAGCTGTAATTAGCCGCTAACACCCGGTGGCTATGTAGCCCCTTACCAGCACTATGACATACTCATACGTCATATTTTGTTAAGGGGTTAAATTGTGATGAATAATAAGCAGTGAAAATTGAATGTTTAAAGAGAACCTGTCACATAGATTTTGCCAACCTTGCTGAGGACAGCACAATCTAGTGACAGACTTGCTGTTTCCAGTGCTGTGTCCCTTATTCTGTGAGATGCTCTAGTTTTAGAGTATTTAATGCTCAAAACTGGCAGTTTTTAGCAAGTTCTGCAAGAAAAAAGTCTGTTTAATTCATTACCTGCCCACCTCACAACTGATTAACTTATTACTTTGAATAGGTAGAAACATGTGAATAACTGTCAGGTGGGCAGGGATAACATCTGCTCATGAATAACTAGACTCTTTATTGGCTGTAAAATGCCAGATGTGAGCATTAAAGGGAACCTGTCATGCCCCCTTTGCTGAGGACAGCACAAGCTAGTGACAGACATGCTGTTTCCAGCGCTGTGTCCTTTATTCTGAAAGATGCTGTAGTTTCAGAGCATTTTATGCTCAAATCTGGCAGGTTACAGCCAGAAAAGAGTCCAGCTTATTCATGAACAGGTGTTAGCCTTGCCCACCCAAGGCTAACCCCGCCCACCTGACAGTTATTCACATTTCTACCTATTCAACGTAACAGGTTAATCAGTAGTGAGGTGGGCGGCGCTAGCCTCAGGTGTGCAGGCCATGAATTAAACGGACTCTTTTCATGAAAAGCTGGACTTTTTTCTGGCTGAAAATTGCCAGATTTGATAATTAAATACTCTACAGAATCAAGGACAAGGCGCTGGAAACAGCATGTCTGTCACTCGCTTGTGCTGCCCTCAACAAGGGTGGCAAAATCTGTATGATAGGTTCTCTTTAACCCCTTACCGCCTCCTCTAATTTTGGCCTTTCTGACAGAGCCCCATTTTTTAATTCTGACGTGTGTCACTTTATATGAGAATAACTTTTTGACACTTTTACCTATCCAAGTGATCCAGAGATTGTTTTCTCGTGACATTGTGCTTCAAGTAAGAAATTTTAGTCCAATCCTTGGTTATTTGTGAAAAATATCAAGATATTGTGAAAAATTTACCATTTAAAAACTTCAAAAATTTCTGCGTTATTCCACCCAAAATAGTTTAGAAATAGCATCTACCACAGCAGGTTGGTATAATTTTTTAAATGTCTTTTTATTTTTTTACAACATTAGGGGGCTTAGAAATTTAGTAGCAATTTTTCACATTTTCAAGAAAATTTGCAATATAAATTTTTTAGGGATCAGTCCAGTTCTGATGTGGCTTTGAAGGGCCTGCATTTTAGATACTCCCATAAATTACTCCATCTAAGAAACTACACCCCTTAAAGTATTCAAAACCTTATTTAGGAAGTTTATTAACCCATTAGGTTAATGCAACTCCTTTTTAGAGATATCTCATATGTGGCCCTAGTGCCCTATTTGGCTCAACCACAAGCATCTAAATAGGAGGAGCACCTACCAGACTCTGGGGTCTCATTTTCTAATTCAAAAAAGCTTTATTTTCAATATAAAAATTATAGTTGCCAGGAGATAATAGACATGGTAATATGAAAACTTTTTGAGAACCAATAAGTGTAACGGTGTGCAGTAGTGGATCCTCTGGACCACCGCAAGCGATGGCGTAAGCCACGCCAGGGAGCGGAATCTAAGTAGGTCCCGGTTTTCACCAGAGCCCGCCGCAAAGCGGGATGGACTTGCTGCGGTGGGAGTCTACCAGGTAGCTACCCCTGACGTGACTTGCTTGCAGAGGCAGCCGAGGTGTAGCGTGGTACAAAATCGAAAGGCAGGCTTGTAGTTGGGGACAGGCAGGAAGGTCAGGACAGGCAGCAAGGTTCGTGGTCGTGGACAGGCAGGAAGGTCACAGCAGGCGGCAAGATCCGTGGTCGAGGGACGGAGGCAAATGGTACGGAACACGGTAATCAGAACAAGACTCAGGAATGCTTTCTCAATAGGCAATGGGCACTAAAGATCCAGCAGGGTAACCAGAAAGAGGCAGGCTTAAATAGGGGCAGCGGCTGGCAATAATGAATTACCGGCGTGCTGGCCCTTTAAATTTAACACTACCGGCGCGCGCGCGCCCTGGGGAGCGCGGTAAAGCGCACCGCGGGACAGAGACTACATCAGGAGCGTGGCCGGGTAAGTTTACAGGGGAACCTCCTCGGGCATGAGCGCGCCTGCGACCCGACATGCAGGACGCCTGCGCCGCTCAGTAGCAGGGCACGGATGTGCCTGCGACCCGGGATGGGGGTCGCAAGGGCATTCGTGACAGTACCCCCCCTTTGCCCTCCCCCTCTTTCTGGCCTCAATGAACTTACGGATTATATTATGGTCCAGCAGATTGTCGTCTGGCTCCCAGGACCTCTCTGCTGGCCCGAACCCCTTCGAGTCGATGAGGAAATGTCGCTTCCCTCTAATCGTCTTCATGGCCAAGACCTCTTTTATGGTAAAGATGTTGGAGGCATCTGCTACAGGAAGCGGAGAAGCAGCTTTCCGGGAGAAGCGATTCAGGACCACTGGCATTAAGAGGGAGACGTGGAAGGAGTTCAGGACACGCATCGTAGGGGGAAGCTGAAGCTAATAGGCCACTGGGTTGATGCGGGTGAGGACGTCGAATGGTCCCAGGAACTGGGGTCCCAGTTTTTAGCTGGGGATCTTAAGGGGGATGTATTTTGCTGATAACCACACCTTGTCTCCGGGAGAATAAACTGGGGAAGGTCTTCGCCGTTTGTCTGCTTGCCTCTTCATGCGGGCAGAAGCCTGTTGTAGGGACAGGCGAGTCTGATCCCATATAGCCGTTAGGTCGCGGACCAGATCCTCCACGGCCGGCACTTCAGAGGGCACCAAGATGGGCAGGGGTGGGCGCGGAAGTTGCCCGTAGACGATGAAGAAGGGGGTGGACCCAGCAGACTCCGAGTCTAAAGAATTATACGAGAATTCGGCCCAGGGTAACAGATTAACCCAGTCGTCTTGACGTGCCGAAACAAAGTGGCGTAGATAGTTTCCCAAGACCTGATTAACCCTCTCCACTTGTCCATTGGTCTGTGGATGGTATGCCAAGGAGAAGTCCAACTTAACCTGTAGCTGGTGTAAGCAACCAGCAGGAAAGATAGTGGATGGAAGATATGTGCCAGGTAGGATGCTACAAATAGTAGGGAAGTTCCAGGGAAACCAGTTCAGTGGTACATCCCGGCCTTTTCAAAAGTCTGAAGGACAGCAGGAAAACTGCACTAGTGGGGCCCACCAAGGAACCGGAAACAGCAGTATAGTTAAGTAACCATAGGTTACTTAGATGTTTAGGTATTTTAGTATAGCTGCTGCGCAGCTTATTGGGCTGCTTTTTCTGAACGGCTGTAGCGTGGGTGGCCTCCGGGCCGGGCTTTACCGGTAGCCCTAGGCCCTGAAAGCCTGTGCAGGAAGAGACCAGGTGGGAGAGTCAACCTGGTGCTGATTGATGTCAGGAGTCATTTCTCCAGACGGTGCTTAGCAGGAAGGAGCCTGCTACAGACCGTTGAACCAGACCAAGGAGGTCTGCTTCCCAGAGACTTTACCTGCCACACGGTGGAGTATAACCTGTGTGCCTTTTGATGCTGCAAGTATATCATATGTTTTGTGCTGCATGTTAAACGGCTGACGTAAGCCTATGACATAAGACTGTCTGTTTGCTTTTTGCTGTTTTGGGTGCTTCTAAAATAAAACCCTATATTTTTCGTTGCAACCATCCCGTTTGTGCCTACCTCTGTGACCGCTAGTCCCCACACTGGGCACAGAGTGAGCGCCAGAACTTGGACACGAGTTGGACTCCACGGTCTGAGACAATATGCAGAGGAAGACCATGCAAGCGGAAGATGTGCTGGAAGAACAGGCTGGCAAGATGAGGAGCAGAAGGGAGACCCGGCAGAGGAACGAAATGGGCCATCTTTGAGAACCGATCGGTAACTACCCTCACCACGGTATTACCGGAGGAAGGAGGGAGATCCGTGATAAAATCCATAGCCACATGAGTCCAAGGGCAGTAAGGGATTGGTAGTGGCTGCAGCAAACCTGCCAGCTTGTGATGAGAAGACTTGTTCTGGGCACAGGTAGTGCAAGATGCCACGAACGCACGAACATCTTTAGCGAGGTCAGGCCACCAATAGAAACGAGAGATCAGGGAGCAAGACTTTTGTACCCCTGGATGTCCTGCCACTCGAGAGCAATGTCCCCAATTAAGTATCTTCCTCCGAAGAGCCGGGCGTACATACGTCTTGCCCGGAGGGATTTGCCGAAGATCTACCGGTGCAGCGGAGATTATCCGTTCAGTAGGGATGATGTGCCGTGGCGCAGGTTCTTCCCCTATCACGTCTGAAGCACGGGAGAGAGCATCCGCCTTGATATTTTTTCAGCCAGACGAAAATGGATGAGAAAATCAAAACGGGAAAAGAAAAGTGACCAGCGGGCCTGCCGGGGATTTAGCCGTTGGGCCATCTGCAGATAAAGAAGATTCTTGTGGTCGGTATACACAGTGACCGGGTGACAAGCTCCTTCAAGGAGATAGCGCCATTCCTCCAAGGCTAGTTTGATGGCCAGCAGTTCCCGATCACCAATGGAGTAATTCCTCTCCGCCGCGGAAAAGGTTCTAGAGAAGAAGCGTGCGAGTCTTGCCAGTGGGTCCTTTTTGGGTGAGTATGGCCCCAGCTCCCATGGAAGAGGCATCGACCTCCAAGTAGAAAGGTTTCTCCGTATCAGACTGAGAAAGCATGGGTGCGGAAGCAAATGCAGATTTTAGCATTACAAAAGCCTCTTCGCCCGCTGGTGGCCAAAGCCTCGGGTTAGCATTCTTTCTGGTGAGGGCCACGATTGGGGACACCAGTGAGGAGAAGCTGGGCACGAACCTGAACGTGGCGCACAATGCTGCATCGTTCCAAGCCAACGCCGATGTTAGTGCGCGGAATTGCACGGAATAGTCACCAACGGAGAAGTTCCCTTGCTGCAGGTTCAGTAAGGCGGTCTCGGCAGACGAAGCGCGGGAAGGCTCTTCGAAGACACTGCGGAACTCCTGCAGGAATGTTACAAGATCAGCTGTGACCGGATCGCCTCGGCCCCAGAGAGGAGTCGCCCATGCCAGGGCTTTTCCAGAGAGGAGACTGACCACGAAGGCCACCTTGGACCTTTCTGACGGGAAGTTCCACGTGGAGGTAGCACTGGGTGATGAAGCCCCTGCAGGCCTTTGGGTCCCCATCAAACTTTGTCGGCATGGACAATCGGAGTTTAGGACCGCCAGACAACCCCAGAGTGGCTGCCATGGGAGGAACCACCGCAGCCGACTGCTGCTGCTGAGTGGCGATGAGCTGCTACATCATAGTAGCCAGATGGTTAAGCTGCTGCGCTTGCTGCATGATCTGTTTCGATTGCTGGGCCACGATGGTGGTGATTAGAAGATAAATTGTCACGCACACCATAATAAATGAGATTCAGAGTGGGTGCAAAAATGGAAAAGGCCAAAGGCCAAATTACAATTAGAAAATAGATCCACTGCACACTAAAGTATTATGCAAGCTTAGTATTTATTAACAAGAGGCGTAGGTCATGTCAGAAAAGGAAGGGGTTGTAGTTTTACAAGAACATACTTAACAGGTGCTCTCACATAGTCAAATTTGTATATAGTGAGACGAGAAGTGATGGCAAAACAAGTCGACGTTTCGGCTTTTGCCTTTGTCAAGAAACATCAATTAGGTATCAAGTGTATAAATGAGCTAAAGACAGCAGGATTGCTAAAGTGGGAGCACTGTAGTATCCAGGGGTAGATACTGTGATAAAGACCGGGCTGGAAGTCGGTAGCAGCGGACAAACGTCCAAGTGGAGCAGGGGAACGACACTCTGGGGAGCGGAATTTAAGTAGGTCCCGGTTTTCACCAGAGCCTGCCGCAAAGCGGGATGGACTTGCTGCGGCGGGAGTCTACCAGGTCGCTACCCCTGACGTGACTTGCTTGCAGAGGCAGCCGAGGTGTAGCGTGGTACAAAATCAGAAGGCAGGCTCATAGTCGGGGACAGGCAGGAAGGACAGGACAGGCGGCAAGGTTCGTGGTCGTGGACAGGCAGGAAGGTCACTGCAGGTGGCAAGATTCGTGGTCGAGGGACGGAGGCAAATGGTGCGGTACACAGTAATCAGAACAAGACTCAGGAACGATTTCTCAATAGGCAATGGGCAATAAAGATCCGGCAGGGTAACCAGGAAGAGGCAGGCTTAAATAGGGTCAGCGGCCGCAATAATGAATTACCGGCGCGCTGGCCCTTTAAATTTAACACTGTCAGCACGCCCTAGGGAGCGAGGTCGCATGCGCCGCGGTACAGAGACTACAGCAGGAGCGTGGCCGGGTAATTTTACAGGGGAACCTCCTCGGGCATGCCGCCAGACATGCAGGTCGCGCCGCCGCTCAGTAGCGGGGCACGGATGCGCCTAAGACCCTGGATGGGGGTCGCAGGTGCATCCGTGACAATAAGGAACAATAGGCCTTGTTGGCCTCATAAAAAATAGAACAGTAAACATCAGATCATTGCTGGTGACAAAACGTATTAAAAGTTTTTGATATACGTTGACATATATGTTAATATACAGTCAGATTGAGGAAACAATCAAGTTATCACTATCAAGAAAATAAATAAAAAGGTTATGGGGGGGGAGGATGGATTAGGAAGGAAAGGGAAGGAGGAAAAACGAGGCTGGGGTCTCATTTTCAATACAATTTTATTTAGGCGCCATTCAAGGTTTGTGGACACTCTAAGGTGCTAAAACTTAATAAAAAGATCCCATATTGCAAACTACACCCCTTAAGGAATATATCAAGTATATCGAACCCACAGGTGTTTCACAAATTGTTTTAGCGTTACGCTCTGTAAATGAAAACAAATATTTTTTCCAACAATCTACAATTTTAGCTGAAAATGTTTAATTTTTACAAGGAATCCTGAAAAAAAAAGCACCCCATATTTTGTTACGCAAATTCTTCCAAGTTCAGCAGTACCCTATATATGGGTGTAATCTGTTGTTTGGGCGCATGACAGGTCGTAAAAACGAGGGAACGCTATTTGACTTTTGGAATGCAGATTTTGGTGGATGCCATGTCTGCAAAACCCCCAAAGAACCAGAACAGGTGAAACCTTCCAGAACTCCAAATTCAACATCCCTCATGGATCTCATCTAGGGATGTATTGTGCATTGTTAATTGGGCTTCAATTTTACAGCGTTCGCTGTGCGGTATAAGTGATATAATAATTTTACTGCTCGGGTTGGTACAATTGCAATGATATCAATCTTATATAGTTTATGTTTTATTACTTTTACACGATAGAAATGTGTTTATAAAAAATTGCATTTTTATGTCTTCATAGTCTGACAGCCATGACTTTTTTTTATTTCGTATATGGATCTGATTATGCACTTGTTTTTTGCAGCATTAGTTGACGTTTTGATTGGTACCACTATGAGGTGCATTTGACACTTTGATCTCTTTTTATTAAGGTTTTTGTGAGGCGTTCTGAACAAAATACAGCAATCCTGGTAGTGTTTTTTATTTTTTACAGTGGTCACCATGCAGTATAAATGACATGCTAGCTTTACTCAGCGGCTCGATCCTATTACAGCAACCCCCAATTTATATGTTTGTTTTATGTTTTACTGCTTTAACACAATAAAAAAGCTTTTATTCAAAAAGAAATCATGTTTTAGCATTGCAATAGTCTTGTTTGATGCGGGATAAGTTGACGTTTTCATTAGTATCGTTTTTGTGGGGCTTTTTGATCGATTTTTAAAACCGTTTTTTTGGAAGGCAAAATGAAGAAAATACTGCAATCCTAGCAGTGTTTTTTTTTTTTTTTTTAACATCACTCACTATGCAGTAGAAATGACAAGTTAGTTTAACTCTGTAGTTCGATGAGATCACTCAGTTTGTAGTTTTTTTTATGTTGAAGTGCTTAAAAAAAGTGTTTTTATTGTGTAAAACAATATTTATGCATCGCTGTTTTCTGATAGCCATAACTTTTTTTATTTTCCATATACAGAGCTATGTAGGGGCTTTTTTGTGGCATGAACATTTTAATTAGCACAACTTTGGCGTTCATATGAGTTTTTGATCGCTTTTTATTCCATTTTATGTGCTGTGGGATGAACAAAAATCGTAATTCTTTGATTTTTTTTTTATGGTTCACTGTGCGGGTTAATTAACGTTAAACATTTATAAGGTAAGTCGTTACGCACACAGCAATACAAAATAAGTGTACTTATTTTTTATCTTTTTTGGGGCAATTGCCTTTTTTAATGGGGAAAAGGGCGGTGTACGTGTTTTATTTTATGTGCTTGTGTTTTACTTTTTTTCAACTTTTTTCAATTCTTTTTTCATTTTTACCCATAAGGGATTTGTATCAGTGATCCTCAGATCACAACAGACAAAAATAGATAGCAGAACTGCTCTGTATTGGTCTCTATGGCAACTTTCAGTCACCATGCCTGGCAATGCCAACAATGCATTGCGGGACATGGGGACATCACAGACAGTCTGGGAAGCGTTTATTTCCCTTCCCAGGATAACTAGTAGGAGACCACCAGTGGCCGATTACCACTGCCGCCCAGAAGCAGACAGAAGAAACTCCCTTCTTCTGTCTGCGGCTTAGCTCCAGCAATGATAACACATTGTGGCAGCTAAGGGATTAATCACCCGCGTTCGGAGTGCACTCCGCCGTCGGTGATGCGGCATGCTTGTGCACGATCTGCAGGACATATCGGTACGTCCATTTGCGCCAACACACTTCCCGCTAGGACGTACCAGTACATCCAGTGTCGTGAATGGGTTAAATACTCTGAATCTGCTGTATCTTAGGGCTTGCTCATACGCCGTTTTTTTGGATCCGAAATTCGCATCCAAAAACGCATTCGCGATCGGACCCTAAACGGATCCAACACGCAGTTGCGTGTTTGGATGCGTGTTGGATGCAGCAGAATCGCCCCCTATAGTTTATTATAGGGCTCCTGCTGCGTCTTTCGGACCAAGAATTGGCATGTCAGTTCTTGGAACGGATGCGAAAGACGCAATGAGACACACATCGGCGATCACTTGTGTATTCATATTACTTGTGTCTCATATTAAAAGCAATGAAAATCTCATTGCTATTTGTCAGGGTCTGTTTGGGGTCCAACAGATGGATCCAAACACGCATCTAAAAGCGCACGTTCACATGGACCAAACACGCCGTGTGAACATACCCTTACAGAATAACGGACACAGCTCTGGAAACAGCATGTCTGTCACTAGTTTGTGCTGTTCTCAGTAAGGGTGGCATAAATTAGGTGACAGATTTATATACAGTAACTATTATGTGTGAGATTATTGGGACGATTGGAGGGCACTTGTGAATGAAGACTTGTCCGGAGGCTTCTAATGTTAATGATTTGCACTGCCAGCTTATATATGTTGGATGTTTATCTAAAGTCAAGAGAAGCTTCAGAGCTAATGTAAACTAATAATTCTCCTTTGTTTGTGAGATCAGATAACACTCAAACTCTCAAGCTGCCAGCAGTTCTGTATGCCGATCTGTGGGATATCATCCCTGCTATCAGATAAGATAAACAGGGGAGAGCAGGGCACAGCAAGTCGATAACCTAGAGAAACCTGAATGCACTCAGAGCTGATAAAATCACTTTTATCTACTCAATGAAGAAAAATAAGCAAAGTACTATATTTGGAAAGCATCTTCATTTAGGGTATGTTCACACAGTGTCTTGCCTCCGTATGAACATACGTTTTTCTGATGCATCTCTGGGTCCATCAGAACGGACTCAGAGGCGCATCTAACAATTAGCAGTGAGTTTATCACTGCCGGCAACGACAAACACGCAGCGGCGTTCACATGAGTGATAGCCGCTGTGTGTTTGCATCGCGCCTGTTGGGTCCGTCTTGCGGATGCGATCCAAGAAATGACATGCAATTCTTGGATCGCATCCGCGAGACAGACCCGACAGGCGCGATGCAAACAAGCAGCGGCGATCTCTCATGTGAACGCCGCTGCGTCGTTGTCATTGCCGGCAGTGATAAACTCACTGCTAATTGTTAGATGCGTCTCTGGGTCCGTTCTAAATGACCCAGAGATGCATCAGAAAAGCGTATGTTCATAGGGAGGCAAGACGCCGTGTGAACATACACATACTGTTCACTACATGTTGAAAGCTAATCTTTGTAGTGAGACAACCCCTTTAATTGCAATTTTTCATTTCCACAGCCTGATTCTAACAATGTATGTGAAACACCTGTGGGGTCAAAATGCACACTATACCCATTTGTTGAGGGAAGTAGTTTTCAAAATTGGGTCACTCTTGAAGGATTTACTCTGCTCTGGTACTTGGAGAAATCTGCTAATGCAACTTGATTGCCTCTAAAAACATTTCAACTAATTTTTCACTTAAAAAAAAAATCAAACAGCCCTCCTTCCCTTCTGAGTCCCAACACACGACCAAAATGTACTTTATGACCAAATATGGGGTATTTATGGATTCAGGAGAAATTGGGCAACATATTTTGGGGTGACTTTTCCCCCTTATTCCTTTGTAAAATAAAAATTCGGGACTAAAACTGCAATTTATTGAAAAAAAATATTTTTTTCATTTTCATGGACCAATTCTGAAAATTTCTGTGAAACACCTGTGAGGTCAATATACTCCCTTTACTCCTTATAATATATATAGAGAGATACACACACATATATATATATATCTACGGAGGCAAGACGCCGTGTGAACATACCCTAAATGAAGATGTTTTCCAGATATATATATATATATATATATATATATATATATATATACACTCACCGGCCACTTTATTAGGTACACCATGCTAGTAACGGGTTGGACCCCCTTTTGCCTTCAGAACTGCCTCAATTCTTCGTGGCATAGATTTCCACAAGTGTTGCAACGATGCTCAATTGGTACCAAGGGGCCCAAAGAGTGCCAAGAAAATATTCCCCACACCATGACACCACCACCACCAGCCTGAACCGTTGATACAAGGCAGGATGGATCCATGCTTTCATGTTGTTGACGCCAAATTCTGACCCTACCATCCGAATGTCGCAGCAGAAATCGAGACTCAGCAGACCAGGCAACGTTTTTTTTAACAATCTTCTACTGTCCAATTTCGATGAGCTGGGAAAATTTTGGAGCCTCAGTTTCCTGTTCTTAGCTGAAAGGAGTGGCACCCGGTGTGGTCTTCTGCTGCTGTAGCCCATCTGCCTCAAAGTTCGCCGTACTGTGCGTTCAGAGATGCTCTTTTGCCTACCTTGGTTGTAACGGGTGGCTATTTGAGTCACTGTTGCCTTTCTATCAGCTCGAACCAGTCTGCCCATTCTCCTTTGACCTCTGGCATCAACAAGGCATTTCCACCCACAGGACTGCCGCTCACTGGATGTTTTTTTTCTTTTTCGGACCATTCTCTGTAAACCCTAGAGATGGTTGTGCGTGAAAATCCCAGGAGATCAGCAGTTTCTGAAATACTCAGACCAGCCCTTCTGGCACCAACAACCATGCCACGTTCAAAGGCACTCAAATCACCTTTTTTTCCCCATACTGATGCTCGGTTTGAACTGCAGGACCATGTCTACATGCCTAAATGCACTGAGTTGCCGCCATGTGATTGGCTGATTAGAAATTAAATGTTAACGAGCAGTTGGACAGGTGTACCTAATAAAGTGGCCGGTGAGTGTATATATATATTAGTGGCCTTGAGTGGTCACGTGTTATTGCCACTAGGTGGTGCAAAACAGGATAACTGCAAGCAACACGCCAAAGTTACCTGGCCTTGGTATGTTGTCAGCCACGTGTATGTTGTCAGCCACAGTAAATGGTTGACAGCTGTGTATAATAGTGTGGTTGTTTCAGCCATTCCCAGGTTGGCTCTTATCGGGAGCAGGCAACGTGCTGGGTGGGTGCCTACTCCTCGTGTTCCAGAACAGGCTTCTGGCGGGTCTCTGGAGGCCTATAAAAAACCTGGTGCTACAGGTGATCTGGGGGTGTAGTCTGCTAGCTGGCAAAGGAGCCACAGAGAAGCTGGAGAGAGGCTCTGGCCCCCAGAGGCTTAGAGCTTAGTGGAAGACTGGTTAAAGTGAGAAATAGTTTTGTGGGCCTGGATGAGCCGTCTAGACCACTATTAGACAGGGTCTAGCATGATGGTAAGTTAGTGGCTAGACGGCGGAGAGTTTATTTTGTTTATTTGTTCTACTTTCCACTGTAGCTATGCCTGAATAAAGCTGGCTGAGCCAAGTTTTAAAACAGAAGCCTGGTGTCGCAGAGCCTCATGTTGGTGTGCAACCGTTCTACCAAAGGATGGTGATCTTTAAAACTGAATATAAAATAGTTTATATTGGGACAGAGTCACAAAAGGGCATTCAATGTTTCTGTAAACTGGGTGCATACAGAAAGTGCCCACAAACCCCCTGGTTTGGTGGGCCCCAAGGCAAGATTTTGCCGTCAGTAGCAAAATTTTACTGAACAGGGGGAGAGGGTGCTATGTGGCTAATTGTAGGTTGCCTTTCCCGAAATGGCTATAGCTTTGGGTGGGTGGCCATTCCCCATTTCAGGAAAGGCTTTTTGCAAGTCCTGGGCCTTAAAAAAGCGGGTTTGCCGATGATTGGGGCGTGGTTAGCTGGCTGGACGGGAGCAACAGTGGGGGGTAGAAGGCTTTGGCCCCAAGTTAAAGGGAAGCCTAACTGTACAGAAAGAAAGTTGTTTTGGGTTGTTTATGGCAGGCACAGCCGCTTTTCCCCGAGAGGGACTCTAATGGTTAAATAGTTGCTAGACAGCCTAGGATTTTGTTTGTGTCTGTATTTATTTATGTTCCTATGCCTGAACAAAGCTGGTTGAGGTCAGAGGTCTGGTGCCAGAGTACCAATATATTAAAGTGCCATAAACTGTTTTTCAAGGACGGCGCCCAAGCTAAGTGTGACCCCAAGGATGGCCCAAGATGGCGTTCAAACGTGAGCTCTCTACTGTAATACAAGTTTTAAAATTTTATATTTAACTCACTATTTAGAATAAGAACCACACATGGGCATTGCAAAAAGAAAGCAGCCCGCAGTTACCAAAAGGTTAACGGGGGCCCAAAGAGGTGAATAAAACCTAGCAATTTTTTTTAATCTCAGTTCTAAGTTACAATTACATATTTTGTGGGCCGAAAAAAGGCATCCCCCTTTCCCCAGTTCAGCCCATAATTAAAAGGTTGTAAATGTTAAATGTTTGATCCAGAGGAAGGCAAAACCCCCATGGGTGGGACCAAATTTGACCTCATGTTAGGGAAAAATTCCTTCCCCGACTCAATCTGGCAACGGAAAAATCCCTGGGTAACGACCCCCCCCCCCGAATCCCGTCATATACTTGTTAATTCTCAAATGTATCCACCCCCTTTTTTCGGAAACCCGTCACTATAATTGTTATGTTTCACCTCCAGAAAAGCTCCAAGCCCCCCTTTTAAATCGTTAGTGAAATTCCCTACAAATTTTCCCCCTGGCAGGAGTTCCACAGCCACCGCCTAAAAAGGGAGAATCCCTTTCTTGTTTTGTAAAATTTTTTCCCAAAAGTAGGGAGGCCCCTTTTCTGTAAAGTCCTGGGTTTAATAAATCTTTTTAAAATCCCTTTTTGTTTAAAATTTTTTTTATTATGTCCCCCCGGCCTCTTTTCTCTAAACAAAAAACTCAACCCTTTCTAAAATTTCTGGATATTGCAGTCCCCAGGCCCTTTAAATTTTTTTTTTTGCCCCCCCTTTGTACCTGTTCAAGCTCAAAAAAGTCTTTTTTTGTGCCTTGGTGCCCCAAACTGTAAAATATTCCATGTTTGGTCTAACCAGGACTTGTATGTGGGAGAAAATGTTCCCCTCATGTGCACATCCCTTTTAATAACCCCCTTCCTATTAGCCTTGCAGTGCTGCCTGACCTGGTTTCTACAGTTTAAATTTACTTCCCCTGGATTCCCAAAGTCCCCTTCTCCATGTACTTTTACCCCTGTTTTTCCATTTTAAAATGTAATCTGTAATGGATTTTTTCCCCCCCATGGCATAACCCTTTCATTTTTTCAGTGTTTTAAAAATCATCTGCCACTTTTTGCCCAGGCCTCCAACTATCCAGATCCCTTTTTAAAAAACATTACCTCCTTGTTGGGTTCCTTTAAAAGCTTAGTAAATTGCAAAGATCGTTTTTCTACTGTGCAATCCCTGTGTAAGATCATTTATGAAAATATTAAAGAGGATAGGGCCCAACTTTAACCCCTTTCCTGTTGCAGCAATTTTTGTTTACATCACTTGCAGATGTTAATTACAGCTGACACCCCCTCCATCTCAGGATAGGGATGGTATAATCCCGGTGTATAACCCCTTTAAACCCCCAACCCCTTAGACGTATCCATACGTCCAGGTGTTTGGGGTTCCGACCCTGGACGTTTTGGTACGTTTCCGAGGATCGCGCGAACTTAAAGCAGAGTTCCGCACGGGGCCGGGGGGTCACTGTATTTCAGTGACATCCCCAGATCGGCCCCGACCCCCCAATTTGCTCCGGGGGGGGGGGGGCGGTTAAAACCCTTTTAAATTTTCACGACAAGGGGGGCGCAATAACTAAGGAAAACGAGGGGAGATCGCCCTCCCGCGTTCTTCCGCGGCAGAGCTGCACGGGTGCACGATCCTGCAGCTCCTCCCCCCCGACGACAGCACGGAGGAGAGAATGCCCTTCCGGGTTGTCTGTGACGTCCGATGCCCGGCCGTGCCCTGGGGGCATGGCCCGGCATCGTGACGACAGTTTTCTAGGAACCTTTTATAGCAACAAGCTATGCACTGATTCCCATTGAATGAGGACTAAAGTCTCTCATTCAAATCCCCTATGGGGAAAAATAAAATAAAAACGTGAAAAAGTGAAAAAAAAATAAAAAAAAATGAAAAACAAGTAAAAAAACCAAACACGAAAAATAAAAAA